>JAIEZT010000009.1:10436049-10656049 GCA_019594935.1 Periophthalmus modestus
ATAATAAAGACCTAAAACAAACAAACAAAAAAGTCAATGACACTATCCCTGTATTATGCACGATTTTGATGGATCTAAGTCACAGACTCCACCAGTTTAATGCAATGATCACACTGCACTATGGAAACAGTGTGAAGGGGGGGGGCGAGGGGGGGGCGAGGGGGGGGGCGTGCGGCCGGGGGGTGGCCGGGCAGGGGGAATGCTGCGTGGAGGGATGGCTGGCCCCCGGCGGTCTCGAGGGGAGGCGGTCGCGCCGAGGCGAGGGCCATCATTGCCGCTTGCGGCTTTAATTCTTCTTCTTCTTCTTTTGGTAGCCGAATTGAAGCCATTTTTTGACCCCCTGAACGTTAACGAAAACTCAATTTTATTGCACCCAAAATTTCAAGACTGGTGAAAAATTAGTTATTTTGATGGCCCCAAAAATTTATGTTTTAAAATGACTCAATAGCGCCACCTCAAAAATCAAAATACATTACGGCAATGACAGACCTTTTTCATCGTAGACAAATCAAATTTGGTAGAACCATAGAACATGTCAAGACAAGTAAAAATGATATTATGACCCCACCCTAAACCTACAGGAAGTCGGCCATTGTGGGCGAAACCCCATTTTTTGGAAAATTTTAACGTTCACGTTTGGATTTTTTACGCCGTGGATTCTCATTGAAGAAACTTATAAATTTGTCAAAATGAACTAGACCCATGTGGGATTGAAGGCGACTCATTGGATTTTTCTAAGTCATAAAATGTGGGCGTGGTCAGCCTGCTAATAAAAAAGCATTTTTTTTTACTTTTACAAAGCGCGTAACTCAAACATGCAGGGTCCTATTTCCCGGCATTAATATACGTTTTGTTCAAAATGTTGAACTGAACGCATCGACATACAATTTACATAAGTCAGATATTACATTGCTCCACAGCGCCCCCTTGAACTTTGATTTTCATGGGGCCTAGGGAGCCCGACTCGGAAAAAAGTCGACGTAAAAATCTGAAACTCACATCAAAAAATAGAACGTGTCGGGACATGACAAAAAATGATATTATGGCCCCACCCTAAAATGTACAGGAAGTCGGCCATATTGGATCAAACCCGGTGGATGACAACAACAGCACACCCCTCACATTCAGGACATCTCCTCGCACAGTTTTCATCACAACCAATTAAATTTGGCCAAACCCACTAGCCCATGTGGGATTAAAGATTATCAATTAAATTTTGAATATGACTTGGGTGTGGTCATGGTGAATTTTCAACTAAATCACAAATTTTTGAATATTTCAATAAAATATTTCTCTTTCACACATTTTTTGTTGGGGAAAAACGCTGATACAGCGTTTATGCACATTTGTAAGCTGAACACAATGATATGCAAATCATGACTTTATCTTACAAAATGGCTCTCTAGCGCCCTCTTCAAATTTCATTTTCATAAAATTCATAGAAGCCAATCGATTTGTCGTGGACTTGTGACAAAATTCACAGGGGCCTTATTTGTGATGAGGCACAATGTGAGAAAGTCACATGACTGTAGCTTTTATGGTCTAGGAGAAAAATAATGGGTGGAAAATCAGTTTCCATTATTATTCTTCTTCTTTATTATTTTGGTCCAGGCCATTTTTGACCCCCTGAACATTAACGAAAACTCAATTTTATTGGACCCAAAATTGAAGGTTGGTGAAAAAATGTGTTATTTTGAAATTTGTTAGCAAAAATATTCAAAATGACACGCTAGCGCCCCCTTACAACCCCCATTCATTTTTTGGCAAAGTTTTTCATAGACATGTGAAATTTGGGACATCCATCCGTCTTTCAATACTGAACAAAAAAAGCCAATGACAACATACCTCTATCTACAACTATGTTACCGTGGTAGCGTCATAAATGCGTCATTGAAATGAATGGGGTTCAGAGTACTGGACTTTGTTGTCGACTAAATAGATGCTCTGCACTAATCCAACTATGACCCTAAAATTCAAGGTTGGTGAAAAATGTATTATTTTAATGTGGAAAAAAATTAATACTTCAAAATGACTCAATAGCGCCACCTCAAAGTTCAAAATACATTACGGCAATGAGAGACCTTTTCTTCGTAGACAATCGAAATTTGGTAGAACCATAGAACATGTCAAGACAAGTAAAAAATTATATTATGACCCCACCCTAAACCCTACAGGAAGTCGGCCATTGTGGGCGGTACCCCATTTTTTTTGAAATTTTAACGTTCACGTTTGGATTTTTTTACGCCGTGGATTTTCATTCAAGAAACTTATAAATTGGTCAAATGAACTAGACCCATGTGGGATTAAGTCGAGTCACTTGAATTTTTCTACGTCATAAAATGTGGGGGGGGCAGCATGCAAAGCAAAACGGCGTTTTTTCTAGTATTAAATTGAATCTAACTCAAACATGCAGTGTCCTGTTAACCGGCATTAATATACCTTTTGGTCACATTGTTCATCTGAATGTCATGATATACATTTTACATAGATGAGATAATCCATTGCTCTACAGCGCCCCCTTGAAATTTTGAATGGGACCTAAAAAATTTTACTTTTTCAAAAACATTTGAAATTTGGCATGGACATCCCTATCTCCATACTGAACAAAAAAAGCCAATGAGAACATACTTCTATTTGCAAGTGTGTTGCCATGGTAACGACCGACAGTTCTCATTGAAATACATGGGTTTTGGTTAACTGGGATGAAAAAAATTACTTTGGTCATTGACCATCGAAATTTGGTACACATATTCCACTCATCATACTGAACACAAAAGTCAATGAAGCCATACCTCTATTTCAACCGTGCAGGCGTGAAATGTCATAAATGCTCTCATTGGAATGAATGGAGTAGTATTACTCGGTCGCTGTTTTTGGGGGGAGGGGCGATGTAAGCGGGAACGAGAGGCGGGAACGAGAACTCGCGAACTCCGCGGTGGCGCGAACTCCGCGGTGGGCGCGAACTCCGCGGTGGCGTGAACCCCGCGGTCGCAAGGGTGGCGAGGGCCTTTATCACTGCTTGCAGTTTTTAATTAGGCCCGAGCCGGAGACAAACGTCCCGGCGAGGACTCATTAAAACCGCGTCCGAAACGGGGGAAAATGGCAAAAATCAAGTAGTAAACACGCCCCGACATGCCAGTGAGTGGTGTCAAAAATTAGAACTCGCCAAGCTCTAATTGTCACCGAAGACCGGAAAAAAAAAATTACGAAAGACGACTCGATAGCGCCACCTCAAACTTTGATTTTCATGGGGCCTATGGGAGCCCGACTCGGAAAAAAAGTGAATCTAAAAATCTGAAAACTCACATCAAAAAAATAGAACATGTCGGGACATGACAAAAATGATATTATGGCCCCGCCCTAAAATGTACAGGAAGTCGGCCATATTGGATCAAACCCGGTGATGACAAAAAAGTGCACACCCTCACATTCAGGACATCTCCTCGCACAGTTTTTCATCACAAACACTTTCAATTTGGCCCAAAACCCACTAAACCCATGTGAGATTAAAAATCATCAATTATATTTGAATATGACTTTGGGTGTGGTCATGGGGAATTTTATACAAAATCGCAATTTTTGAAATATTTCTATAAAATATGTCTCGTTCACACATTTTTTGTTGGGGAAAACACTAATACAGCGTTTATGCACATTTGTGAGCTGAACACAATGATATGCAAATCATGGCTTTATCTCACAAAATGACTCTCTAGCGCCCTCTTCAAATTTCATTTTCAAAAATTCATAGAAGCCAATCAATTTGTCGTGGACTTCTGAAAAAAATCACAGGGGCCTTATTTGTGATGGGGCACAATGTGTGAGAAAGTCACATGACTGTAGCTTTTATGGTTTAGGAGAAAAAAAAAATGGGTCGAAAAATCAGTTTCCATTATTATTATTCTTCTTCTTCTTCTTATTATTATTATTATTTTCCTCACGACTTCAAATCCATTTTTGACCCCCTGAACGTTAACGAAAAGTCATTTTATTGGACCCAAAATTCAAGACTGGTGAAAAATTTATTATTTTGATGGTCAAAAAAATTACACTTTCAAAATGACTCAATAGCGCCACCTCAAAAATCAAAATACATTACGGCAATGACAGACCTTTTTCATCGTAGACAAATGAAATTTGGTAGAAACCATAGAACATGTCAAGACAAGTAAAAAAATTATATTATGACTCCACCCTAAACCCGACAGGAAGTCGGCCATAGTGGGCGGAACCCCATTTTTCTGAAATTTTAACGTTCGTGTTTGGATTTTTTTACGCCGTGGATTTACATTCAAGAAACTTGGAAATTGGTCAAAATAAACTAGACCCATGTGGGATTACAGCCAACTTATTTGGATTTTTCTAAGTCATACAATGTGGGGTGTGGTCAGCTTGCAAAGAACAAAGCCATTTTTTTGAAGTTTTAAATTGCGCGTAACTCAGACATGCAATGTCTTATTTCCCGGCATTAATATACGTTTTGTTCCAAATTTTTTGGTTTGAACGCACAGATATACAATTCACATAAGTCAGATTTTACATTGCTCCACAGCGCCCCCTTGAACTTTTGAATGGGGACCAAAAAAATTACTTTGTCGTAAAACATTGGAAAATTTGGCATGAAGATGTGGCTTGGCATACTGAACAAAAAAGCCAATGAGAACATACCTCTATTTGGGAACTATGTTACCGTGATAACCGTGGAAATGGTCAGAAATGTGCCATTGAAATGAATGGGGTTCAGAGTACTGGACTTTGTTGTCGACTAAATAGATGCTCTGCACTAATCCAACTATGACCCAAAATTCAAGGTTGGTGAAAAAATTGGTATTTCAATGTGAAAAAAAATTAATCTTGCAAAATGACTCAGTAGCGCCACCTCAAAGTTCAAAATACATTACGGCAATGACAGACCTTTTTCATCTTAGACAAAATGAAATTTAGTAGACTCATAGAACATGTCAAGACAAGTAAAAAAATATATTATGACCCCACCCTAAACCCTACAGGAAGTCGGCCATTGTGGGGCGGAACCCCATTTTTTTGACATTTTAACTCTCACGTTTGGATTTTTTACGCAATGGATTTTTCATTCAACAAACTTGCAAATTGGTCAAAATAAACTAGACCCATGTGGGATGAAAGGCGACTCACTTGGATTTTTCTAAGTCATAAAATGTGGGTGTGGCCAACATGCGAAAGAAAAATGGCGTTTTTTCAAGTATTAAATTGTACGTAACTCAAACATGCAGCGTCTTGTTAACCGGCATTAATATACATTTTGGTCACAATGTTTATCTGAATGTAATGATATACAGTTTACATAGATGAGACAATCCATTGCTCACAGCGCCCCCTGGAAATTTGAATGGGACCAAAAAAAATGTACTTTTTCAAAAACATTTGAAATTTGGCTTGGACATCCCTATCACCATACTGAACAAAAAAGCCAATGGGAAACATACCTCTATTTCCAAGTGTGTTGCCATGGCAACGACCGACATTTCTCATTGAAATACATGGGTTTTGGTTTAATGGGAAGAAAAAAAATTTATTTTGTCATAAACCATTAAATTTGGTACACATATTCCACTCATCATACTGAACAAAAAAAGCCAATGAAGACATACCTCTATTTCCAACCGTGCAGGTGTGAAAATGTCATAACTGCTCTCATTGGAATGAATGGGAGTAGTATTACTCAGTCGCTGTTTTTTTTTGGTGGGAGGGGCGATGTAAGCGGGAACAAGAAGCGCGCGAACTCCACGGTCGCGTGAACCCCGCGGGTCGCAAGGGTGGCGAGGGCCTTTATCACTGCTTGCAGTTTTAATTATTATTATTCTTTTATTCTTATTTTCCTTGCGACAATGACTCCATTTTTGACCCCTTGAACGTTAACGAAAACTCAATTTTATTGACCCAAAATTCAAGTCTGGTGAAAAATTAATTATTTTGATGGGCAAAAAAATTTAATGTTTTAAAATGACTCAATAGCGCCACCTCAAAAATAAAAAAAACATTACGGCAATGACAAACCTTTTTCATCGTAGACAAATGAAATTTGGTAGAACCATAGAACATGTCAAGACAAGTAAAAAATTATATTATGACCCCACCCTAAACCATACAGGAAGTTGGCCATTGTGGGCGGGAACCCCATTTTTTTTGAAATTTTAACTCTCACATTTGGATTTTTTACGCCATGGATTTTCATTCAAGAAAACTTGCAATTGGTCAGAAATGAACTAGACCCATGTGGGATTACAGTCTTCTACCTTGGATTTTTCTAACTCATAAAATGTGGGTGTGGCCAGCCTGCCAAGAAAAAAGGCATTTTTTGAAGTATTAAATGGTACGTAACTAAAACCTGCAGTGTCCTATTTCCCGGCATTAATATACATTTTGTTCAAAATCTTGATCTGAGTGCATACATATACATTTTATAGAGGTTAGACATTACATTGCTCCACAGCGCCCCCTTGAACTTTTGAATGGGACCAAAAAAAATTACTTTGTCATAAACATTTGAAATTTGGCATGAAGATGTGGCTTGACATACTGAACAAAAAAGCCAATGAGAACATACCTCTATTTGGAACTATGTTACCGTGGTAACCGTGGAAATGGTCATAAATGTGTCATTGAAATGAATGGGGTTCAGAGTACTGGACTTTGTTTGTCGACTAAATAGATGCTCTGCACTAATCCAACTATGACCTAAAATTCAAGGTTGGTGGTGAAAAAAATGTGTAATTTGATGTGCAAGAAAATTAATGTTTCAAAATGACTCAGTAGCGCCACCTCAAAGTTCAAAATACATTACGTCAATGACAGACTTTTTCATCGTAGACAAATGAAATTTGGTAGAACCATAGAACATGTCAAGACAAGTAAAAAATGATATTATGACCCACCCTAAACCCTACAGGAAGTCGGCCATTGTGGGCGGAACTCATTTTTTCAACATTTTAACTCTCACGTTTGGATTTTTTTACGCCATGGATTTTCATTCAACATATTTGCAAATTCGTCTAAATGAACTAGACCCATGTGGGATTAAAGGCGACTCACATGGATTTTTCTAAGTCATAAAATGTGGGTGTGGCCAGCCTGCAAAGAAAAAATGGCGTTTTTTGAAGTGTTGAATTGCACCTAACTCAAAAACATGCAGTGTCCTGTTAGCCGGCATTAATATACATTTTGGTCACAATATTGATCTGAACCTAATGATATACAGTTTACATAGATCAGACAATCCATTGCTCCACAGCGCCCCTGGAAAATTTTGAATGGGACCCAAAAATTTTGACTTTGTCAAAAACTTTTGAAATTTGGCATGGACCTCCCTATCTCCATACTGAACAAAAAAGCCAAAGAGAACATACCTCTATTTGCAAGTGTGTTGCCATGGCAACGACCGATATTTCTCATTGAAATACATGGGTTTTTGGCTAACTGGGATAAAAAAATGTACTTTGTCATTGACCATCGAAATTTGGTACACATATTCCACTCATCATACTGAACAAAAAAGTCAATGAAGACATACCTCTATTTCCAACCGTGGAGGTGTGAAAATGTCATAAATGCTGTCATTGGAATGAATGGAGTGAGTAGTATTACTCAGTCGCTGATTTTGGTGGGAGGGGCGATGTAATGTAAACGGAGAACGAGAGGCGCGAACTCCGCGGTGGCGTGTACCCCGCGGTCGCAAGGGTGGCGAGGGCCTTTATCACTGCTTGCAGTTTTTATTATTATATTATCTTATTATTTTGGTTGCCAAATTGAAGCCATTTTTGACCCCCTGAACGTTAACAAAAAGTCCATTTTATTGGACCCAAAATTCAAGGCTGGTGAAAAATTTATTATTTTAATGTGCAAAAAAAAAATTCACATATCAAATTGACTCAATAGCGCCACCTCAAAAATCAAAATACATTACGGCAATGACAGACCTTTTTCATCGTAGACAAATTAAATTTGGTAGAACCATAGAACATGTCAAGACAAGTAAAAAATTATATTATGACCCCACCCTAAAACCCTACAGGAAGTCGGCCATTGTGGGCGGAACACCATTTTTTTTTTTTATTTTAACTCTCACGTTTGAATTTTTTACGCCATGGATTTTCATTCTACAAACTTGGAAATTGGTCAAAAAGAAGTAGAGCCATGTGGGATTAAAGGCGACTGTCTTGGATTTCTTTATGTCATAAAATGTGGGTGTGGCCAGCCTGCCAAAAAAAAAAACATTTTTTGAAGTATTAAATTGCGAATAACTGAGACATGCTGCGTCCTATTTCCCGGCATTAATATACGTTTTGTTCAAAATCTTGATCTGAGTGCATAGATATAACATTTACATAAGTCAGTCATTACATTGCTCCACAGCGCCCCCTTGAACTTTTGAATGGGACCAAAAAAATTACTTTGTCAAAAACATTTGAAATTTGGCATGGACATCTGGCTTAACATACTGAACAAAAAAGCCAATGAGAACATACCTCTATTTGTAACTATGTTACCGTGGTAACGTCATAAATGTGTCATTGAAATGAATGGGGTTCAGAGTACTGGACTTTGTTGTCGACTAAATAGATGCTCTGCACTAATCCAACTATGACCTAAAAATTCAAGGATGGTGAACAAATGTGTAATTTGATGTGCAAAAAAAATTCCTGTTTCAAAATGACTCAGTAGCGCCACCTCAAAGTTCAAAATACATACGGCAATGAGAGACCTTTTTCATCGTAGACAAATGAAATTTGAAACAATCATAGAGCATGTCAAGACAAGTAAAAAATTATATTATGACCCCACCCTAAACCCGACAGGAAGTCGGCCATTGTGGGTGGAACCCCATTTTTTTTCTTAATTTTAACTCTCACGTTTGAATTTTTTACGCCATGGATTTTCATACAACAAACTTGCAAATTAGTCAAATAGAACTAGACCCATGTGGGATTAAAGACGAGACACTTGGATTTTTCTAAGTTATAAAATGTGGGTGTGGCCAGCCTTGTGAGAAAAAAGCCATTTTTTGAAGTATTAAATCGTACGTAACTCAAACATGCACCGTCCTATTTCCCGGCATTAATATACGATTTGTTCAAAATCTTGATCTGAATGCATAGACATACAATTTAAAAAAATGTTTAGACATTATATTGCTCCACAGCGCCCCCTTGAAAATTTGAATGGGACCAAAAAAATTTTACTTTATCAAAAACATTTGAAATTTGGCAAGGACATCTCTATCACCATACTGAACAAAAAAGCCAATGGGAACATACCTCTATTTCCAAGTGTGTTGCCATGGCAACGACCGACATTTCTTATTGAAATACATGGGTTTTGGATAAATGGGAAAGAAAAAATATTTACTTTGTCATAAACCATTGAAATTTGGTACACATATTCCACTCATCACACTGAACAAAAAAGCCAATGAAGACATACCTCTATTTCCAACCGTGCAGGTGTGAAAATGTCATAAATGCTCTCATTGGAGTGAATGGAGTAGTATTACTCAGTCGCTGTTTTTGGTGGGAGGGGCGATGTAAGCGGGAACGAGAAGCGCGAACTCCACGGTCGCGTGAACCCCGCGGTCGCAAGGGTGGCGAGGGCCTTTATCACTGCTTGCAGTTTTAATTATTCTTATTATTATTATTTTTACGGCCGCTTCAAAGCCATTTTTGACCCCCTGAACGTTAACGAAAACTCAATTTGATTGGACCCAAAATTCGAGGTTGGTGAAAAATTTATTATTTTAATGTGCAAAAAAATTAATGTGTCAAAATGACTCAACAGCGCCACCTCAAAAATCAAAAAACATTACGGCAATGACAGACCTTTTTCATCGTAGACAAATGAAATTTGGTAGAACCATAGAACATGTCAAGACAAGTAAAAAATTATATTATGACCCCACCCTAAACCCTACAGGAAGTCGGCCATTGTGGGCGGAACCCCATTTTTTTGAAATTTTCAATCTCACATTTGGATTTTTTACGCTGTGGATTTTCATTCAAGAAACTTGCAAATTGGTCAGAATGAACTAGACCCATGTGGGATTACAGTCTCCTACCCTGGATTTTTCTAACTCATAAAATGTGGGTGTGGCCAGCCTGCCAAGAAAAAAGTCATTTTTTGAAGTATTAAATGGTACGTAACTCAAACATGCAGTGTCCTATTTCCCGGCATTAATATACATTTTGTTCAAAATCTTGATCTGAGTGCATACATATACATTTTATAGAGGTTAGACATTACATTGCTCCACAGCGCCCCCTTGAACTTTTGAATGGGACCAAAAAAATTACTTTGTCATAAACATTTGAAATTTGGCAGGGACATGTGGCTTGACATACTGAACAAAAAAGCCAATGAGAACATACCTCTATTTGTAACTATGTTACCGTGGTAACCGTGGAAATGGTCAAAAATGTGTCATTGAAATGAATGGGGGTTCAGAGTACTGGACTTTGTTGTCGACTAAATAGATGCTCTGCACTAATCCAACTATGACCCAAAATTCAAGGTTGGTGAAAAAATGTGTGATTTGATGTGCAAAAAAATTAATGTTTCAAAATGACTCAGTAGCGCCACCTCAAAGTTCAAAATACATTACGGCAATGAGAGACCTTTTTCATCGTAGACAAATGAAATTTGACACAATCATAGAACATGTCAAGACAAGTAAAAAAATTATATTATGACCCCACCCTAAAACCTACAGGAAGTCAGCCATTGTGGGCGGAACCCCATTTTTTTGAAATTTTAACTCTCACATTTGGATTTTTTACGCCATGGATTTTCATTCAACAAACTTTCAAATTGGTCAAATTGAACTAGGCCCATGTGGGATTACAGCCGACTCACTTGAATTTTTCTAACTCATAAAATGTGGGTGTGGCCAGCCTGCCAAGAAAAAAGCCATTTTTTGAAGTATTAAATTGTGCGTAACTCAAAACATGCAGTGTCTTATTTCCCGGCATTAATATACGATTTGTTCAAAATCTTGTTCTGAATGCATGGACATACAATTAAAATTTTTTTAAACATTATATTGCTCCACAGCGCCCCCTTGAAAATTTGAATGGGACCAAAAAAAATTTTACTTTTTTTTCAAAAACATTTGAAATTTGGCATGGACATCCCTATTCCCATACTGAACAAAAAAGCCAAAGGGAACATATCTCTATTTGCAACTATGTTACCGTGGTAACGTCATAAATGTGTCATTGAAATGAATGGGGTTCAGAGTACTGGACTTTGTTGTCGACTAAATAGATGCTCTGCACTAATCCAACTATGACCCAAAATTCAAGGTTGGTGAAAAAATTCGTATTTTGATGTATAAAAAAATTTATGTTGCAAAATGCCTCTCAGTAGCGCCACCTCAGATTTCAAAATGCATTACGGCAATGACAGACCTTTTTCATCGTAGACAAATGAAATTTGGTACAAACATAGAACATGTCAAGACAAGTAAAAAATTATATTATGACCCCACCCTAAACCCTACAGGAAGTCGGCCATTGTGGCGGAACCCCATTTTTTATTTATTTTAACTATTACATTTGGATTTTTTACGCCATGGATTTTCATTCAAGAAAACTTACAAATTGGTCAAAATGAAATAGGGCCATGTGGGAATAGAGGCGACTGTCTTGGATTTTTCAACGTCATAAATTGTGGGGGTGTGGCCAGCCGTCAAAGAAAAAAGCCTTTTTTTTTTTTTATATTAAAATGCCCATAACTCAGACAGACAGGGTCCTATTTCCCGGCATTAATATACGTTTTGTTCAAAATGTTGATATGAACGCAACGACATACAATTTTACACAAGTCAGAAATTACATGGCTCCACAGCGCCCCCTTGAACTTTTGAATTGAACTGAAAAAAAAATTACTTTGCCATAAACATTTGAAATTTGACATGGCCATCTAGATTGACATACTGAACAAAAAAGACAATGAGAACATTCCTCTATTTGCAAGTGTGTTGCCATAGCAACGACCGACATTTCTCATTGAAATACATGGGTTTTGGTTAACTGGGATGACAAAAATTTACTTTATCATAGACCATCGAAATTCGGTACACATATTCCACTCATCATGCTGAACAAAAAAAGTCAATGAAGACATACCTCTATTTCCAACCGTGCAGGTGTGAAAATGTCATAAATGCTGTCATTGGAATGAATGGATGGAGTAGTATTACTCAGTCGCTGATTTTGGTGGGAGGGGCGATGTACGCTCGCGCGGGAACGAGGGGCGCGAACTCCGCGGTGGCGTGTACCCCGCGGTCGCGTGAAACCCGCGGTCGCAAGGGTGGCGAGGGCCTTTATCACTGCTTGCAGTTTTAATTATTAGGCCCGAGCCGGAGACAACGTCCCGGCGAGGGACTCATTAAAACCGCGTCCGAAACGGGGAAAATGGCAAAAATCAAGTGGTTAACACGCCCCGACATGCCAGTGAGTGGTGTCAAAAATTAGAACTCGCCAAGCTCTAATTGTCACCGAAGACCCGCGAAAAAAAAAATAATGAAAGACGACTCGATAGCGCCACCTCAAACTTTGATTTTCATGGGGCCTATGGGAGCCCGTCTCGGAAAAAAAGTCGACGTAAAAATCTGAAACTCGCATCAAAAAATAGAACATGTCGGGACATGACAAAAATGATATTATGGCCCCCCGCCCTAAAATGTACAGGAAGTCGGCCATATTGGATCAAACCCGGTGATGACAAAAGCGCACACCCTCACATTCAGGACATCTCCTCGCACAGTTTTCATCACAAACACGTCAAATTTGGCCCAAACCCACTAAACCCATGTGAGATTAAAGATCATCAATTATATATTTGAATATGACTTTGGGTGTGGTCATGGCGAATTTTATACAGAATCGCAATTTTTGAATATTTCGATAAAATATTTCTCTTTCACACATTTTTGTTGGGAAAACGCTAATACAGCGTTTATGCACATTTGTGAGCTGAACACAATGATATGCAAATCATGGCTTTATCTCACAAAATGACTCTCTAGCGCCCTCTTCAAATTTCATTTTCAAAAATTCGTAGCAGACAATCGATTTGTCGTGGACTTGTGAAAAAATTCACAGGGGCCTTATTTGTGATGGGGCACAATGTGAGAAAGTCACATGACTGTAGCTTTTATGGTTTAGGAGGAGAAAAAAAAAAATGGTTGAAAAAAAAATTTCCATTATTATTATTATTATTATTATTTTCCTCGCGACTACGAAGCCATTTTTGACCCCCTGAACGTTAACGAAAACTCAATTTTATTGGACCCAAAATTCAAGGTTGGCGAAAAATAATTTTTATTTAAGCTTGTCAGGACAAATATTCAAAAATGACACGCTAGCGCCCCCTAACGACCCCCATTAATTTTTTGGCAAAGTTTCTCATAGACAGTTGAAATTTGGTAGATCCATCCATCTTTCCATCCTGAACAAAAAAGCTAATGAGAACATACCTCTATCTTCAACCATGTTACCGTGGTAACGTCATAAATGTGTCATTGAAATGAATGGGGTTCAGAGTACTGGACTTTGTTGTCGACTAAATAGATGCTCTGCACTAATCCAACTATGACCCAAAATTCAAGGTTGGCGAAAAAATGTGTAATTTGATATGCAAAAAAAATTAATGTTTCAAAATGACTCAGTAGCGCCACCTCAAAGTTCAAAATACATTACGTCAATGACAGACCTTTTCCATCTTAGACAAATGAAATTGGGTAGACACAAACCATAGAACATGTCAAGACAAGTAAAAAATTATATTATGACCCCACCCTAAACCCGACAGGAAGTCGGCCATTGTGGGCGGAACCCCATTTTTTTGAAATTTTAACTCTCTCATGTTTGTATTTTTTATGCCATGGATTTTCATTCAACAACTTGAAAATTGGTCAAAATGAACTAGGCCCATGTGGGATTATAGGCGTCTCACTGGATTTTTTCTAAGTCATAAAATGTGGGTGTGGCCAGCGTGTGAAGAAAAACAGCGTTTTTTGAAGTATTAAATTGCACCTAACTCAAACATGCAGTGTCCTGTCAACCGGCATTTATATACATTTTAGTCACAATGTTCATCTGATTGTCATGATATACAGTTTACATAGCTGAGACCATACGTAACTCCACAGCGCCCCCCTTGAAATTTTGAATGGGACCCAAAAAAAATTGTACTTTTTCAAAAACATTTGAAATTTGGCATGAAGATGTGGCTTGACATACTGAACAAAAAAAGCCAATGAGAACACATACCTCTGTTTCTAAATATGTTACTGTGGTAACATCATAAATGTGTCATTGAAATGAATGGGGTTCAGAGTACTGGACTTTGTTACAGACTAAATAGATGCTCTGCACTAATCCAACTATGACCCAAAATTCAAGGTTGGTGAAAAAGTTGGTAATTTGATTTATAAAAAAATTAATGTTTCAAAATGACTCAGCGCCATCTCAAAAATCAAAATACATTATGGCAATGACAGGCCTTTTTCATCGTAGACAAATGAAATTTTGTACAAAACATAGAACATGTCAAGACAAGTAAAAAATTATATTATGACCCCACCCTAAACCCAACAGGAAGTCGGCCGTTGTGGGCGGAAGACCATTTTTTTGGAAATTTTAACTCACATTTGGATTTTTTACGCCATGGATTTTCATTGAAGAAACTTGAAAATTGGAGAAAATGAACTACTAGCCCATGTGGGAGTAAAGGCGACTCACTTGGATTTTTCTAACTTATAAAATGTGGGCGTGGCCATCCTGCAAAGAAAAAAGCAATTTTTTTGAACTATTTAATCGCATGTAACTCAAATATACAGTGCTCTGTTTCCCGGCATTAATATACATTTTGCTCAAAATTATGTTCTGAACGCATAGATATACAATTTACATATGTCATATTACATTGCTCCACAGCGCCCCCTGGAAAATTTTGAATGGGACCCAAAAAAATTTAACTTTTTCAAAAACATTTGAAATTTGGCATGGACATCCCTATCCCCATACTGAACAAAAAAGCCAATGAGAACATACCTCTATTTGCAAGTGTGTTTGCCATGGCAACGACAGACATTTTTGGTGGCAGGGGCGATGTAAGCGGGAATGAGAGGCGCGCGAACTCCGCGGTGGCGTGTACCTCCCGCGGTCGCAAGGGGTGGCGAGGGCCTTTATCACTGCTTGCAGTTTTAATTATTATTCTTATTCTATTCTTATTATTTTAGTGGCCGGATTGAACCCATTTTTGACCCCTTGAACGTTAACGAAAACTCAATTTTATTGGACCCAAAATTCAAGGTTGGTGAAAAATTTATTATTTTGATGGTCAGAAAAATTTATATTTCAAAATGACTCAGTAGCGCCACCTCAAAAATCAAAAAAACATTACGGCAATGACAGGCCTTTTTCATTGTAGACAAATGAAATTTGGTTGAACCATAGAACATTTCAAGACGAGTAAAAAATTACATTATGACCCCACCCTAAACCCTACAGGAAGTCGGCCATTGTGGGCGGAACCCAATTTTTTTGAAATTTTAACTCTCACGTTTGGATTTTTTACGCTGTGGATTTTCATTCAAGAAACTTGCAAATTGGTGAAAATAAAACTAGACCCATGTGGGATTAGTGCCGACTGTCTTAGATTTTTCAACACCATAAAATGTGGGCGTGGCCAGCCTGCAAAGAAAAAAAAAACATTTTTTCAACTATTAAATCATACGTTACTCAAACATGCAGCGTCCTATTTCCCGGCATTAATATACATTTTGTTCAAAAATCTTGATCTGAGTGCATAGACATACAATTTAAATTTTTTAGACATGAAATTGCCCCACAGCGCCCCCTTGAACTTTTGAATGGGACCCAAAAAATTACTTTGTCAAAAAATTTTGAAATTTGGCATGGACATTTCTATCCCCATACTGAACAAAAAAGCCAATGAGAACATACCTCTATTTGCAATAGTGTTGCCATGGCAACGACCGAAACCTCTCATTGAAATACATTGGTATTGGTTAACTGGGATGAAAAAAATTTACTTTGTCATAGGCCATTCAAATTTGGTACACATATCCCACTCATCACACTGAACAAAAAAGCCAATGAGAACATACCTCTATTTGTAACTATGTTACCGTGGTAACGTCATAATGTGTCATTGAAATGAATGGGGTTCAGAGTACTGGACTTTGTTGTTGACTAAATAGATGCTCTGCACTAATCCAACTATGACCCAAAATTCAAGGTTGGTGAAAAATTTTGTATTTTGATGTGAAAAAAAATGTATGTTGCAAAATGACTCAATAGCGCCACCTCAAATTTCAAAATACATTACGGCAATGACAGACCTTTTTCATCGTAGACAAATGAAATTTGGTAGAATCATACAACATGTCAAGACAAGTAAAAAATTATATTATGACCCCACCCTAAACCCGACAGGAAGTCGGCCATTGTGGGCGGAACACCATTTTTTTTGAAATTTTTAACTCTCACGTTTGAATTTTTTTACGCCATGGATTTTCATTCAAGAAACTTACAAATTGGTCAAAATCAACTAGGGCCATGTGTGATTGTAGACGACTGTCTTGGATGTGGGTGTGGCCAACATGCAAAGAAAAACGGCGCTTTTTCAAGTATTACATTGCACCTAACGCAAACATGCAGTGTCCTGTTAACCGGCATTAATATACATTTTGGTCACATTGTTCATCTGAATGTCATGATGTACAGTTTATATAGATGAGACAATCCATTGCTCCACAGCGCCCCCTTGAAATTTTGAATGGGACCCAAAAAATTTTACTTTGTCAAAAACATGGGCGGAACCCCATTTTTAAAAAATTTTAACTGTCACTTTTGGATTTTTTTACGCCATGGATTTTCATTCAACAAACTTGAAAATTATACAAAATGAACTAGACCCATGTGGGATTAAAGACGACTCACTTGGATTTTTCTACATCATAAAATGTGGGTGTGGCCAATATGCGAAGAAAAACTGCGTTTTTTCAAGTATTAAACTGGACCTAACTCAAACATGCAGTGTCCTGTTAACCGGCATTAATATACATTTTGGTCACAGTGTTCATCTGAATGTAATGATATACAGTTTACATAGATGAGACAATCCATTGCTCCACAGTGCCCCCTTGAAATTTTGAAAGGGACCCAAAAACTTTTACTTTTTCAAAAACATTTGAAATTTGGCATGGACATCCCTATCCCCATCTGGAACAAAAAAGCTAAAAATAACATACCTCTATTTTCAAGTGTGTTGCCATGGCAACAACCGAGATTTCTCATTGAAATACATGGGTATTGGTTAACTGAGATGAAAAAATTTACTTTGTCATAGAAATTTGGTCCACATATTCCACTCATCATACTGAACAAAAAAGCCAATGAAGACATACTTCTATTTCTAACCGTGCAGGTGTGAAAATGTCATAAATGCTCTCATTGGAATGAATGGAGTAGTATTACTCAGTCGCTGATTTTGGTGGGAGGGGCGATGTAAGCGAGAAGAGGCGCGATCTCCGCGGTGGCGTGTACCCCGCGCGGTCGCAAGGGGTGGCGAGGGCCTTTATCACTGCTTGCAGTTTTAATTATTATTATTATTATTATTATTATTATTATCATTATCAGTATTATCATTATTATTATATTGATTAAAAATGATACAGCTTTTGGTCACAGTAACAATACAAAACAATGTCTTATTTTTTTCTCATGAATTTTATGATTTTATTTTTGTTTGTTTAAAGCCAAAGCTTCAACTCAAAAGCTTTAGTCAGGATTTTACTGCGAACATGATAAAAATGACCCCTAATCATATGAAAAGTACTTTTTACTTTTCAGTCCAGTTAAAAAGTGCAGTAAAGTAGAAAGTACAGATATCTTCTCTCAAATGAAGTGAAGTAAAAGTAAAAAGTATCCACTGTAAAATGCACTTAAGTAACATATACAGTACAGATACCTAAAACTTCTCCTTAAGTACAGTGCTTTACTACTTTACTTTGTTACCTAGCTAGTAAAAATCAAGTATGGCCAAAGAAGAATTTGTCCACACAAATGCATGAACTTCTTTATTAAAGAATTAGATTTTGTGATCCCGGTGGGACTATTATTTGGGAGCAGCTTGATAAACGATTATAGTCTATTATTACTTGGGACACTTTAGACCAAACAGTATTTAATTATGTTTGAATTATGCAGAGCTGTTTACACATTTCTATAATCTTTCCTAAACACAACAAACCATAGCCTTGTTACTGTGTCGGTCGTAGCATATCACGCTTCAGAGCCTCCGATAAATACTGATATATTTGGTAACGATTATTAAACAGTACAACTATAACAAGGAAAAGTTGGCGTTAGGAGTTGGCTTTAGGAGTTACTAAGATTGGAGGCCTGATGTCGACCATATAGAGCTCAAGTGGACCGGATGATGCAGTGTGTCAGAACATATGTGCCTACACCAGGGAGATGAAGCACAGCACATGGTGGAATGACGAAGTACATGTGATTCATTAATATGTGCGGCTACGTGCGTGAAAATAATAACTCAAAACAGCACACGGCGAGCTTCACACACCCTCAGCGCTTTGACGAATGGAGAGAGAATTTCATATTTACAAAATGAAAAGTACAAATGTGTCCCAGTGGATAGCTTTTTAATCAAACGGAGCGGCACAGAACAAGATGTTGGGAATCTATTACTGTCACTGCAGAGCTGACATCCTGTTTTCTGCTTTACTAATGAAAGTCAGGATCGTCTAAGTCTGGATATGTGTCACATGATGCTGGTGGTGACTTGCCTGGCAAATCCACAATGATATCTCTGTGTGTTTTTTATACAGATCGATATCGGTCTGGTCACTACACCCTTTGTTGCGTCTAAAGCCCGGTCAAACGTGGGCGTCCAGTCAGATTTGTGATGATGATTTACAAATAAACAAATAAAAAGAGTGCTTAATTGCTTTGCCCATTGATTCTGCAGAAATCTGCCATGTTTTTCAGCCTCCTGGGATATATTTTCCTTCATTATTTCCGATTAATGGTCGTCCTAATACCATGCACGTCCCTGATTGGCTAATCCACCTGTCAATCACGCCCACTTGAAAACACAGAGATTCCCCCGTGACCAGACTCACATCTTTGTAAAGTATTGAAGAAGTGTGTATTCTGGATCCCAGGCAAGGCGGTAACAGAACTAGAGGTGCAATTTGCTGAATCAATATCCAAGGTCATAGGAGAGCCTCATCAATAATGGACACGGCTTTCGGAGCGGCTCGTGTCGAGGGCCACAGCCTGACCTTGTGACAGCGTTTGGTTACTCTGCACTTTTAAACAGCCATCAAGAGGAAAAGGCGTGAAATGTGTTTACGCAAAATCAATAATACATTTTTACAGCTATAAGTTTGGACACACCCTCTCAGTCAATGTTTTTTTTCTTTATTTTTACTATTTTCTTTAGTTTAGATACATACAGAAGACATCAAATATATGACGGAAGACAGTAGTAAGTATAGGATTATTACAATTTAGAGTTTTTTTCGCACTTTTCAATGTTTTGTTTTTTTTTTAGTTGTTTTTTTTTACACTTACTACTTTCTACTTTTTATCCATATGGAAGACATCAGCTATATGAAGCAAGATATATGGAATTAGTAGTAAAAGAAAAAAGTTAAATAATTCTTCAAATAAAATTAAATAATGAAGTAACCTTTCGACAAAGCAAAGAGTGATTTGAGGGTTTTTTTTATATATATTTTTTTACATATTTCCATATTTACTTCCATATGTGTTACTTCCTATATTTGATGTCTTCTGTATGTATCTAAAAAAAAAAAAAAAAAAAAAAGTGGAAAATTTCAATCTGGGTAGATTAACTTTTTCATTCCATTAATAAGTTTGGATTTTTTTTTTTTTTTTTTTTTTTTTTTTTAGAAATCATGGCCTGAATAACAACTTTCTCATCTTTATGTGGTAGAAGTTGATAGAGTGGAAATGGAAAGAAAAGAGAACAACACAACCAATTGAATCAAGCCATGAAAAGCTCAGGCTACACTCTGCTCTACCAAATGAGCCACATTCTAATGAAGTTATTGACTTACTGCTAGCTGACTGACAACGGCATAGACATTTTGAAATTCCATTTGCTGGTGAAAGCATTTTCCATACACTGGTAATTTATGTAGTTTTAAAATATATAAATAAGACTTTCTTTGACTTTTTTCTATTTGTGAATGCATTTATATTGTTCATTCTTCATTCATTTTCCTCTTTATATTCAGTTAATTCACCCACGATCACACGCAGACAGCCATAACCAGACTCAAACAGAAACTATCCAGCAATTTAAATTGATTTCCTGTTTCCACCTCGTCCGCCTTTTTCCTCCTATAATCCAGCACGATCTCTGACTTTAACCCCCTCCTCCGCTCGCCCCGCCCCTTCCCTCTCGCACCATCCCGCCAACCGTGACTTTCTGTGGCTTCCCCATCTCTGTCTCACCCTCCGCCTGTCCGCCTTTAATTGGAATGACTCTCTTTGAAATGGAAAAGTTATTTACTCTGACAGTTTAGGCATTTGGCTGGCAGTTCTATCTGGAGCCGGTTGTAATGTTACGGAAAGCGTAGCAACGGTAAACATCGTACCCCCCGCCCGGCCACAAAAATTCCCTTGGGGCAAACAGTAACAAGTAACAGAAAGGTCAAAGTCTTTCATGAACACTGATATACAGCTTGTTTGACCATTTTTACTGCCATATTATAGCCCTTTTATGTGAAAACAAAACGCAGTGTAGGTTTTAAACAAAGAGGAACTGCTCAAAGCAACCACAGCGTATACTTTTCAAAAATATGGTAGCCCTGGAAAGAGAGATGCCATTAGCAAACTATACAGACCACAACTTTACCCTGGCAACGTACCACCAAGGGACTATTTTAAATCACTTCATTTGTACAATTTATGACAAATAACCTCTGCAAGAACACCGTACTGGTACAACAACAAAGACACATGCATCCATTAGTCCGAATTATAATTAATTTACTGAAGAAGAATTGTTGCATTGCTGATAAAAGGGTCTCATTTTAGTCTGAAGTACAAATGGGAGCAATCAGCAGAATTGATTGGTTCTGCAATCCATCTCCAGAAGATAACCGAGTTATGCTGCTGTTACAACACTGCAGTAAATGCAGGGCTGGATTAAGGATCTTGAAGGCCCTAGGATAATACATTTGGAAGCCCCTATTTTTTTTTTTTTTTTTTTTTTTTTTTTTTTAACAATTACAATCCAAACTATAAGGTTTTGAATACAAGCAAACTTTACCAAATCAAATCTACAATGTAAAATTAATGTGTAATACATCATAACATATTCCTTGTTTTCTTATGCATTTTAGGGCCATGATAGTCTACATCTTTAACTTTAAATGTAGCACCCTCCATAATTCTTGACTTTCTCTGCTCCACCCCTGCAGCTCACAGCTTTTTCCCTCTTCTCCTTCACTCTCGTCACTTTACGCTGAGGACCGAGACTCCAATCAAATCACAAGCTGCAAACTCTTCTTTCAGGACTTTTTCCATAGTTTTACTTTGTCAATCAGGTAAATACAACATTTTGAAAGACTGACAATGACCCCGGTTTCACGCACGCAGAGAAGGTTCTGTGTTCTCTGGCCCGATCACTGGCTCATCTAGTTTCATTCACTCTTTTTGATCTTTTCTCTCTAAATATGAAGCGGATTGTCCCCAAATAACCACTATTTTGTAGCGTGAGGACTGTGAAGGCAGGAAGGTTCCAAGTGAGTGTGTGCCTTTTACGCTTGTGGCTTTTCAATCCTGCTCCTGCTCAAAAAGAAAGCCTAGTGTCTATCATTGTGCGTAGTAAGCTATAGGAACTTTTCAGAGCAATAAACCAAAAAGTTTAAATCACGCTGCGATTATACCACCAATCATTTATTAAGAGTTCAACAATTCCTTCACCAGTGTTGCATTGTTCAAGACTTGTTCTAATTACATTCAAAGTGTTGTCCTGTGATTATAGCATACATCCACTTGGTCAGAGCACTCTCTCGTCACCTGCTGTCCTCCACGACATGAGCTCACACACACACACACACACACCACGCTCACTGCTCTGTGTTTCACCTCTTTCGCTCTGGCTGCTGCTCCGTCAGCTCTGTTATATGGGACATAAGCAGGAACCAAGATGTTTATGCCTGACTCATAGCGTCTACCGGCACGTCAGTCCTGCCTGATTCTGCCTGATGATTTGGGTCGAGAGAGACCTGCAGTAAATTCCGCCAGCTCACACACGCACACAGCCTCTCTGTATCCCTATTTCTCTCCAGCACAGATCAGATGGACACAACTCAAGACTCACAAGGGGAAAGACAAGCAGGCTGATGTGACGTGCAAACACTGATTTTAGGCTTCAGTTTTAAAACATTTGGGGCCTGCATTCTTGGGGCCCCCTGCTGGTTAAGGCCCTAGGCTACAGTCTGTGTAGTCTACTCTTATAATATGACCTTGAGCAAATAGGCTGTTATCTCCAAGTATATGAGTCAGGACATATATAACACATTGAAGCAAATATACGCATTCAACCTTTACAACAAATGTGGAAGCAATTTTGGAAAAAGTAACTGGGTTTTTTCATACAACGATTGCGATGAGTATGAGGTCGGCCACCTGCTTGCCTCTGTGGAGATGTTTTGTAGATGAATTGCTTTGCCTGGAATGTCCCACAGTATCGCATTAAATGTATCTATCTTTTATTTAAATGCAGATGTGTTTAGTGGTAAAAAATGCTGTGAAAAGTCATACATTCAAATCTTACACAGACATAGATTCTTACTGTAAGAGCCACCCCACAGACCTGACCTGTCACTTGACAACCCGCTTATATGTATGGAGATGGATAATGTTAATGCCATACTGTGGAACATTACAGTCAAAGCAATAACATATTTGATAGTGATTAACCGTATCTACGTGACTCTCAATAGAGACCCCATATATTAAAGTATAGTATAGTTTGTGATGCTGAGTGTGGGTTAGCGTCCTGAAAAGACCCCTCTGTTGAAGTATTTCTTTCCACTTAAAGCGCGTCCTGTGACTGCCATATGCACACTGTGAGCCCTGGAGTCCAGCATACTAATGACAACGGAGAACCACCAGCAGCTCTGTGCATGTGTGAACCACCCTGTGTGTCCAAGCGCACTATTGTTTGTGTGGCCTTGCAAACAGGCAGGGTGAAGCTAATTAAGTGATCTGATCCAACAGGCATTTGCATAATAAAGCCGGCTGATGAGGATGACGAGGGAGAGGAAGCAGAGGAAGGAGAGAGGAGATGGCATGGGGAAGGTGGGAGACAAGGGGATGCACCATTCTAACAGACAGGAAGAGGGCTTTGATGTTAAGGATACAGAAGCAAATATACGGCAGCATCATTCATCAATAATGCATGTAACTAAAGCCAGCAGTCCGATGCAATTGAAAAGACTATTTGAGAGATATGGGAACAAGGGAATAACTCAAATTACACTGTGGAAACACATTCTGTCTTTACTTACACGGAGGTCCAGTGTCCACTCCTGTGGTAATGACCCATATTACACCTGGACACATTTGGGCTCATACATCATTGATAAAGGGACGTAACATGAAGCATTTTCACCAGACCTTATGTCCACAACATCACAGCTACATCAAACTGTATTTCAGTGTCAGTAATTATACTTAATATAGATATCCTACATGTGTCTTACTTATAGCAGTAGCATAACAAACAAGCACACTACCTTGAGAATGCCAGATCTAGTCAGATTTCAGACACTAAACAAAGTTAAACCTAGTTAGGAATGGGAGACACCTAGAAATACCAGCTGCTGTTGTGGGGCAGCATACTGTTGTTGTATCCTGGGGCAAGACACTGCTCGGAGGGGTTGATGGTGCAAATTGGCAGCCTTGCTTCTGTCAGTCTATCCCAGGGCTAGAGAAGTAAGTTTCCACCTGAGTATGAAGTGAATGAATAATGTATGCAACTCCTATGGAAAAAAAAACACCGTAGGACCAGTGCGTTATTATATTATTAATGATATTAGTGCAGTAGTTAGTAACTGGGGTTATATGCATTGTATTGTGTACTTTGAGTAAGCACTTGCATAATTATGGAAGTATGTAAGTAGTTGAATATTTTTTAGTACTAAAAATATGTTTGAGTATGTCCAAATGTTACTTTATTGCAGTTTTCTGTGTGAAATTCCTGCCGCTGCTAACCGCCACTGATAATATGATTTAAGTGACTCCCCATTAAGAGTACTTTTCTCATCTATTCCTTAGTTATTTCTTGGAGTCTTTCTGCAGCCTCATCTCATCTTGTGTGGGCTGTAATATTTCTGAGATCTTCGTGCTTGAACTTGCCATCTCTAAACCCTAATCCCACAGATGGCGCACCACGGCTTGACGTAAAGAAGCGCTGTTTGCTCTCACACTATGGGTCGCACAATGTTACAAGGACAATAAACTAGGACAGCGTGGGCAGAGTACTGTACAGACCCCACACATGCAAAGGTATGCTCCACTCCCCACTGTATCCATCAAATAACAGCTCCTTTCACCCTGCACACTCCGGAGATTAGCCAGGTCAGTGAGAAAACCAGGACAAGCAGCCAGGCATAGAAATCTACTAGGTTACCAGCACCAGTACAGAAAGTAGAGCGAAAACATGTATTATTTTGATCATTCCATTAATTCTTGTGAACGTTCCATCCATCTATCTTCTTTCACTTATCAGGGGCCGGGTTGTGGAGGAACCAGTCTAAGCAGGGACTCCCAGACTTCCCTTACCCCAGACACTTCCTCCTCTGTTCCATTCACTTATCCTGCCATTTCAACATTCTACATCCCTTTTTCTTTTTCATGCATACCTCCCACCCAGCAGCAGAAACACAAGCCTCCTCAGCCTTTTGATTTCCTCATCTTCTCCACCAACGACGTCATTCCATGGCCAGATAAGACCAGGTGTTTATACAATACTGATTTTAGAACACAACAAGTGGACCCCTAAAGTCTTCTGTATCTGAAGTATTTGGTTCTGAACATAGACTGTATATAAAAATGGACATAGCTAATCTGCTAGCCGGCACGTTCCAAATAGGAAGTGATCACGGGCGCTCTTCCTGCTCCATCGACATCCAGTTCACTTTTGTTCAACAGCCTCACTCTTGATTGGCTCTTTGGTTGCTATGATACTCATGGTCGGAATTCCAAATGTGGAAATTGGCTCCAAATTCGCCCCTATAACCTCTAGCCTCGACGAGCTTCATTTGACTGGAGCTGAACGCTATGGATGTTGTCACACTCCCTTAGTCCACTTCTTTATACAGTCTATGGTTCTGAATGAAATGAGAACATTCAAGAGGCGATGTCTTCCACGTTTGAGAGACATGTGCTACAAATTAGCGGTTGTGATTGATACATCCCAAACAATGCTAACGATTATTGCTAACAACCAAAGTTTATGAATTCCATAACCCAGTCATTCTGCCACAGCATTTGTCTTTTCCTGTTTATCTCATCTGATTCAAAAGTTTGTATATTTACTCATCGGTCTATGTCCATCCTTTGTATTATTGTTGTACAAATATTTATGACACAAAAACCGTACACAGATATTTAGCCTACTGCTGTCTCGCAGATATCGCAACTGTTTTCATAAATCTTCCCACTTGTCCGGGTGCAGTTATCTGTGACAGTGTTTGCATGTCTCTGTGGTAGTGCCCGTCGGAGATAAGGCTGACCCCTGGGTGCCCTCGCGTTCACCCAAACACTCACATAAGCGACATTCCTCTCCTAAACTCCCTGGGAACACATCGGCACAACCTTTAAAAACCTATTTGCATCCACTCATCCCCTTACAGAAGCATTGTGCTGCTCTGAATGAGACAGATAAACCCGGCTATGTACACCAAACACACAGCCACTCACAGTCCAGCGCTTGTCCTCGTAGTGGTAGTTTAGCCTTTGTGTGGCCATGACAACAGTAACTGGGAGCGACAGTGGAACGATCCCCTCAGTGATATGGGAACGTAAAAACAATAAAACTGTCCACAATACTTCATGCTATACCCATATTCATCTTAGCTTTAGAATCTTTTTGGGACCCCCTCCATTGACCGGTGCCAGTGAGGACATGCTCAGCACTAAGAGAAAATAGGTCATCTCCAGCACTGCCGGACTCACAAGCACACACACACGCGCACTCACACGCTCACACACATACACACATGCTGACCCACTTCACTCAATGTGCTCCATCGGCAAGACGGGCGGAAGTGATGCTGCCAGTGGTGTGCACACAGATTAAATATAGCAGATGCAAGGACTAACACGGTCTATTATGGTAATTGAAATTGTGTTTAACTTTTATTTCTGCTTTCTGCATTTGTGGAGAGATTATGACGTTGGAGTTTTGTTCTTAGACATACAGATCTACTGTTGTGTCTTTGGGCTAGACACATAAAACTTGTCAGTGTTAGTATGTGGTTGGTGGTCGACATTTTGGAGTCTTACAAAGCTTACAATGTAAATCTATATTGTATTTTATTTGTTCATCTATATTTGACAAATAAAGGAGAAGATGCATTACGCTGAGCATCTTCTAATGATCAATTTAGGTTTTTCAACAGATGCAATGCTCTTCATTTGTCCAAAGTAGGGACTGGCACAAGGACGAACTCATTTTGGATTACTTGTAGTTGCGTTATTACATATTGCATATCGTTTGCAGTTTCTAATCCACACTATTTTATCACGTACTAAGAAAGATTGTAATTTAGATGAATAGGGGTCCATATGGCTGAAGACAGTGTGCCCCATGAGGGAGGAGCTGCGTGCTCTGTGTGGAGAAGTGTTGTCCAACCCACCAGGGAGCTCCACTCTGACTGCTGGAGCACCTGAGGACGGCTGAAGGACGCACACACACACATATAACACTACAAACATACACACACAGGTTTGACAGGCACGAGGACTCCCACTTCTCAGTATGCGGCTACACGCTGCCATATGCTAAAGAGCCCCCAGGCTCAGCTCACTTGACAACATGACTTTCTGGCTTAATATCGCCCAAAGACTCACTCTGACGGGAGCCTATGGTTTCTATACTGGTCACAGACGCTACAGGCCAGAAGGCTGAGGTGCCACATACACCCATCTCTAATCAGACATCAGCTGTCAACTGTTCAGCATGGGAACAAACTAACTGTGAGGCAAGATATTAATAACTGACAACAATAGTTAGATACGTGTAGGTCCTTTACAAACGAAGGACACACAGTTGAGCTCGTTACTTGGTTATCTGGGTGCTGTGAGGCTCTTCTGCTCACACATTTCAATAACGTGGTAAAACTGCCATTTCTGTGTTTTACAACTCAAAGCTCACAGCCCAAACTAAAATAAAATTCAAATCTGTCAACTGAACAAAAAGTTCTTTGAATGAAGACGTTTCGCTGCTCATCCAAGACGCTTCTTCAGTTCTGGTCAGATTGCTGGTGGGTCTTATATCAATCTCCACCACCAGCAATCTGGCCAGAACTGAAGAAGCGTCTTGGATGAGCAGTGAAACGTCTTCACTCAAAAACATGCTTTGCCCAGTTGACAGATTTGAATTTTCTTTTACCATGGATCATACCTGGACGACTGAGGGATTACACTCACGGGCAAAAGAAAGTAGTTCTTCACAATTGCAATACAGTATACACAATATTTCCACCACATGTCCACAATCTAACACACACTGTAAATAAATAGAAAAGTGAAAGAAAAGCACTTGGTGGGGCACAGAGGTGACTGCACATGGACCTGCTCCTCCCATGGACACACATGGACTCATGTCCCTGGAACTGTCACTCCAGGTGGGTAAAGTGGGCATGACTGTGTACAGATAACCTAAAGTAAAGCTCAAGAGTCAACTTTGTGTAATATAGGACCTGTAAAAGTCATGGTGTAAAATACAATAAAACACTATTTGAAATGGGTACATCTAAAAATGATCCTTTAAGTCATGTATTCACCACAGTCCAATCTGAAGCTGGTCTTTGTCCTTCTGTAAAATAGCACACCTCATTAAATCACAAGCCTAATACTCCATTTGAATATCATTAGTTTTCACCTTGAAGTGAACATCACACAACGTATCTCCGACAGACGCAGAGAGGTCACTATCTATTTGTTAAGGCCCAGGGAATCCTCTGAGGCTCTGAAACTAATGGGATTCTGATGCAGGCTGCAGGGAACCAAACTAAAGGCAGTTTGATCGGGGCTTTGTTTTGCAAAATAATGATTACAACTGCAGCTAATCTTCATTGTTATACTGTTGTAAGCTGAATCAGCATAAAGTATTTCCACAACTTTAGTCACACTGTAGCTTGTTGCTTTTATTTCATTACAAAGCACAATTTAGCCACTTTTCTTCTTCACATTTTAGAGCATGTAAGTAGATTTTAATATTCATCATAGCTCTCTGTATGTGAAAGTGTGAATAATTGTGTGTACAAACTCCTGTGTAGCATATAGGCCATGACTGTGAATAAAGCGATTGATTAATGGCCCTTTACCAGCTCCTAATAGCAGCTCTTAGTACGTTGTGCTCTTGAGATTCCACAGAGGATACATTGTAAACTAAGTGCTTTCCTTTTATCCGCAGAGAAAATGTATAAGAATTTATAACTGAAAATTACTATCTGCTGGTGCAACATGCGTGTGTGTGTTCCCTTAAGTACTGGATTTAAGTATATGTGTATGTATGAGCGCTTCGAACAGGAATTTAACAAATTGTGGGGACTAAAATCTGTACGCATTCTGCTTCTTTTACGAGGACAAACAATTCGGTTCCCTTCATTAGATCAACAACATGGTTTAAAGTTCAGTTATGGGTTAAAATAGGTTAAGGTTCAGGGTTTAAGTCAGGCATGTCCAAACTGTGGCCCAGGGGCCAAATGCAACCCTCAGACCAATTTTTCTTGGTCCTCAAGCTTCCAGGTGAATTGGCCCATTTAACCTTAAACCTTAAACCTTAAACTTTTCACTGTACATTTCTGAAAATCTGCTTTAACAAGGCCATACCAAATATTTAATGTGCCCCATTGCAGATGTAAGCACGAACAAAGGTCTAGTGCTTCGGTCTAACTTAATAATAATAACAATAATTTAAAAAAAGTATTCACTGTATTGGTGACCAGTCTATGGCCCTCAATCGGCCCTCAGCTTTGTCTGTGTTTTTATATGTGGCCCTTAATGAGAAAAGTTTGGACACCCCTGGTTTAAGTTAAAGGGCCCCTATTACACTGTGTTCTAATCCATGTTATAATATTGTTTCCTTATCACAAACATACTTGGAGTTCGGTTTTGTTTCATTCACACATGTTTAACACACAAACCCTCCATATTTAACTTGAAAACTACCACTACATGACATCACAAGGTGGAACAGAGCATGTTGAGCCTTGGAGATGTAGGCAGACTATTAAAAAGGATTACTCAAACATGTGTGAATGAAACAAAACACAACTCCAGGTATGTTTTTGAGGAGGTAACAGCAATGTAACAACTTAAACCTTAATTATGCATAATACAGGGCCATTAGCGTTAGGCAAGTAGTGAAAATGGTTGAAGTTAGGATCAGTCTCCAGGAAATAAATGCAAATCAATGCAACATCCGCAAAAAGCATGGACACCCAACATGCGTGCACGTACTGTATTCAAATATATGTGTATGTATGTGTGGGTGCGTGTTTGTGTGTCACAGGGAGGACTGGGATTCCGAGGGCAGGTGTCTCAGCAGTGGTCGGAGCAGAGTAGCACTAAATCACTTCTAACTGACACACCTCACCACGGGACGTCCAGCCATGTGTTTCTGTGTGGGAGGGGGCATTCACTAGGGTAGAGTGGGTCTCAGAGACAGACGCAATGCGCGATAAATCACAACCCCATGGAAAAAGATTACACAAGACTATATGCTCATTTGATGCCCCTGAGCAGAAGTGTGTGGCTTGATTCATGTACAGTATAAGTGGATGGTTATGAGAATGATAGACCAGCGCAGGTGAGGCCCAGACAGAGGCAGACGTCCCGGGATGGGCCGAGTCTTGATCAAGACTCTCACCTTTCTCTCCGTGACCCCTTGTGCTCCTACCGAACTGTCCGGATTTAGTCAGTTTCAGTTGCCTTATGAAAGTCGAGCAGTGATCTACCCAATTTTGCAACTATAAAGACACATAATCTAGCCAGCAAGAACAACAAGAAGCCTAAAGTCGGAGAATGACCAATGTATTGTAATAATCTAATTGACATATGAGAACACAAACCTGAGAGCACAGAAAACAGACCTAGCAGCAAAAAAGAGAGGTAAATATTTAAAGGTCCTATATTACACTAAATGGATTCTTGTGAGCGTTAAGCCATGTTCTAATGCTGTTACCTTCTCAAAAACATATGGAGTTGTGTTTTGTTTCATTCACATACGTTTTGGTAATCCTGGTTTATTAGTCTGCCTGCAGTTGCAAAGCTCAAAATGCTCTGTCCCACCTTGTGATGTCATGTAGTGGTAGTTTTCAAGTTATTAGTAGTGATTGCCAAGTCCAGGGCTGAAATCATCCAAATGATTCTAGTGAAGGTGTATCACATTTAAAAACACAGTAGAGCACTTCCTGTATTACCACATGACATCACAAGGTGGAACAGTGTTTTCAGTTTGAGGGAAGAACTCAGCTTAAATCTGCAGGGTTTGTGTGTTAAACGTGTGTGAATGAAACAAAACACAACTCCAGGCATGTTTGTGATGAGGAAACAACATTATAACATAGATCAGAAAATATCAAAATAAAAATTGTTTTTATCAGAATTGAAATGTATCTTGGAAAAGCAGTTTGCTTGCATGTAGGCCTCTTTTATAAATCACACGATATGGCACAAGCTAGACTCAACATATTTGACTGAACTACAATAATTGAAGCCACACCAAGAGTGGTAACTGTAGTGAGATGAGAGAACTGTGTCATTTGCATAGCATCAAGTAAGAGTGCAGCACTAAGGACTCAGCTTGTGTTTTCTTCTGATGATGCTCTTTGAAATAACCCTCAGGAGACCAATTAAACTTAAAGCAAAATGTAAATACTCTGTTGCCATATATTCAAAAGATGTAAATAATTTCAGGCTGTCATGTAAAATGTACCCGTTTACCCGTCATTTTGATATTTTAATATTTTTAATATTCTATTGTTTCTACTGTTTTTACTGTACTATTATTGTGTGTGTTTGTGTAAGTGTGTGTTTGCTGCTGGACATCTGAATTTCTCCCTTGGAGATTAATAAAGTTCTTATCTATCTATCTGTCAATTTGAAAAGTTTGGACCCTAGACCAGGGGTGGGCAAACTTTTTGATACATGGGCCACAACGGATTCTAAAAGGGCCAGGCCAGGATGTATATGGGTATATATTACATTAGAAATTTGGCCTGTAACATGAATATACAAGGCTCATTGTACAAATTGTTTTCCAAATGCATTAATTAAATTAGTAATTAATTAATTACATTTCAGTGAAGTAAACACAGCAAAAAAAACTTTGAACAAGGTTTATCCTCACATATTTTAATATAATTTGGTCAAATTCGGCGGGCCGGATTAATAAGCCCAAAGGGTCGTGTGTGGCCCATGTCTGTGCTAGACTGTATAAAGTGGACTACAGGAATATCATGTCACCCATAGCGTTCGGCTCCAGTTAAATGAAACTTATCGAGGGTAGCGGTTATAGGGGCGAATTTGGAGCCAAGTTGCATATTAGGAATTCCGAGCGTTAGTATCATAGCAACCAAAGAGCCAATCCGGAGCGAGGCTGTTGAAGATAATGCCACTTCCCAGTCTTTGCTAAACCAGCGATCAAATCAAAATCACAGATTGAGTTGGCGCAATTGTCAAATCACAAAGGCTGTTGTTCAGACCACTACAAACATGGTCTGATATACAAGGGATTCTTGGATTCGTTTTAACAGTTCATATTTCAGTCTTCTCTGTAATGTTAATGCTCTAGTTGTTCACAAAAAGCAGAACAGAATCCGACTTTTTGAACTTACGGTTTATCTCAAATCTAATCACAAAATCACAATTTGATTGTGCAGCCATCCTTCCTGGACATGCTGTTGTGGTTTATGGTGGAAACGGTTGTTATGGATAAAAAGGGAAAATGCAAACTCAGCAGAAGAAGAGAAGCGGCCTGCTGAGCTACATCCGGAGCTTCACTGAAGCCCTGGTCTTCTCAGTGGGAGGTTCAGTCCAGTCCCTGTCCTCCCAAAGTGCTACTTACACAGTGTAAACATGCTGTTTCTGCATTACAGCAAGGTTCAGTGGTTAAGAGCTAGAAGAGAGATTTGTATGGAATCTGAGCCATGGTAAACGCCCTTAAAACCAGCATCATAGTACTTCAATATTTTGGCTGATAATGATTAAACTATGAATAAGTTGAATACATGTTATTCAACAGCAATATTCTCAATGGTTCATTCAAGTTCACTCGCCCTTTCACTTTGTCAGAGCAGCTATTCATTCATTTATTAGAGGTGAACGCAATGCATAACATATACATTTGGAAAACACTTTTTACACAAAGTTTATGTTGGACTGTGCTGAAAAATGTGATACTGACCATTATACGTGGCCTTTCACTTCCTTCATGACCACAGCTTGTGAAACCTAACTGCAGCACTGTGTAAAACTCCCAATGAAACGGGCCTCACACCCTTTAAAACGCTGGCACTGGACTTTTCACACAAGTCTAAATGTGTGGCCCTTCTTTAACTATTAACATGGATCAGCCCATACTTAAGGTAGTGGGGTTGATTATAATAAATTCAAGAATGTTGAAAGCCAAAGTGCCTATTAGTCTCATTTCCCTAAAAATAGGGCACAGGCAAAATCAATCTCTTCCATTCGAGCATCATTACGGTAGGCTTAATGTGGTGAAGAATGACTCGAGCATGAAAGGTTCTCACCGCTTCCATCCGTCAAAGGCGAAAGTGCGCATTCATCATGGAGTTACCAAAGAATCTAGAAAAGAATGGACTGTCACGGAACATTTACATTCAAACCTCTATTCACTCTCCTCTGTGTATTGTTTTAGTCTTAAGACCCATTATTACCAATTGCGTTGTGTTGTTTCTTCACCGACTCCGAAATTATTTGCAATTAGCGTAATGGAGAAAATGAGAAGAGAAACAGTGAAAAAGATATAGCCTCATTTTCTCCCACGTATGCAACAGTATACAAGATGGAGGTTTTAGGCTCTTAATTCTGGGGCCCGTGGTATTCTGAAAGGGGAGAGTGATGGATGGGCAGGGCCTAATCACCTTTAATCAGTTCCGTCCCTGAATAGTGACGAACGGCTCTTTTAACGTGAGAGTAAAGAGAGAAACAATGAAACAGAAAAGACGCTTTGAGAGAGGGAAAGAGGTGTGTTGCTTTGTTGAATTCATAAGTAGCAGATGCAGGCTCCTATTTGCTATTCTGCTATACATTCAGCTTGTCAATTACCCGCGCATAGGGCAGCGGCTACTGTGTTGGCTTGGCTCAAATGGTTTTACTATATATGGGTCCTTTTCACAAATAGGAATAGAAGTGTGAAGGGCATTGGTTGGAAGTAGGACGTGTTTTCCTGTTTTTTATTCATCAAGACTAAGAAACAAGCGGTACATAAAATATACACAACTCAAGTCTCACATGTTGGACAATATATCTTACAGTAGTCAAGTTAAATCAGATGCTGTACCAGTTGAAACACTTGTATTTGTCAGCTCTTGGGACACCGAGACGACGTATTTATTGGTACTCCATAACTTCCTATAATCCTAATCAGTGGTGGAAGAAGTACTAGTTTTGTTACTTAAGTAAAAGTACAGATACCAGACTAAATAAATACTCAAGTAAAAGTACATGAAAAAATCACATGAAAAAATCAACTTAAGTACAAGTATGTGTCAGTAAAAGTACTTGTTTAAAAATGTACTTAAAGAGTAAAAAGTAAAAGTATTTTGCGCACATTTTAAGATTTAATAAAGCTTCAAATTTGGAGATTTTGATAAAGATTTGAGTTGAATTATGCTCAACAGGAATAGATTTTTTCTTTGTATATTTTTGTTCAAAAATGTAGTGGAGTACCAGATACTTTCTCCCAAATGTAGTCAAGTAAAACTAAGAAGTATCCACGTTATAATCTAATTAGGTAAAGATACAGATGCCTAAAATGTTTACTTAAGTGCAGTACTTTACTACTTTTACTTCGTTACGTTCCACCACTAATCCTAATCTAATACTACTCGACTTCAGTTCTCGTCCAGTTGGTACACTGATTTTGTCCCAACCTTTTCGAAATACATTGTAGACAACCAATTTAAAGTCATCTTGTTGATTGTTTGATGGTGAGAAATTTACTCGTAGCTTTTGAATATGCCTGTTCTGAGTCCTAACTATTTTAAAATTTGCTTTATATATTCGCACAGTATTAAAATCAACATTATATTTTAGGAATGCCTATGTGACGCCCAATAAAACGCCTGAGACTTTTTTGTCACAGGACAGCTTTCAAACCTCAACATTCCTTATAAAATGAAAAGATTACAATACACTGCAAAAGACGGTGCCAGGTGCTAGGGTTTCCTTTGCGTGTCTCTGCTCTCCAGATGTCAGGAGCCTGCTGCCAGTCATAAGCAAACCATAAACTGCTTTAAGGTTGAACGCATTTGAGTACATCTCTTCACCATTGGGTTTAGCTGCATAATGCTAATATTTAGACCAAGATGTGCACTTAAAAAACTTCAAGTACAAAACGTTTCACCAAGATGTTTTTGGTAACGCTGTCTATTTCCACTGACATGAATTCGGTCATATTTTGGACACTGCTGTTCTGGAAGTAATTTGAACATGAAAACCCTGTTATGTATTTTATCTCAAAATGTTTAGGTTCTTATTTCTTCTAAAACAAAAAGGAAATGTTGTTATTTTGTTCAGATGCTCTTGTCATAAATTTTAATAAGGTTTACATCAGAGGTGCCCAAACTTTTTTTTTTTTTTTTGTTTAGTTTTTTTTATCAAGGGCCACATCTCAAGATATATTCAAAGCAGAAGGCCACAGACTGGTGATCAATGCAATACGGTGCTTTAAACAGTTTTGACAGAGCCGCTGTGTGTTACTAAGGCTTGAAACACATTCATTTTAGGTCTGTATCACACTGCAACGTGATGTTTGAGGATATAGTGGTGGAAATTGTTTAATTTGCTGTTAAAAGTACTGTTTTAGTACTGTTCAGCAGGAGGCCTGAGGACCAATAAAAACTGATCCGAGGGCTGCATTTGGCCCCCGGGCCATAGTTTGGACACCCCTGGTTTACATGATATGGCCTTCACATTGCAACCTTTTGTATTCATCGAGGCTTGCATGAGTTAACTTGTGACCCTCCACGGCTAGTTAAACACATTTTGAACAAGAAACCATTTCAGTGACAATTGTTGTTTTTACAGTACAGGGAGGCCCAGGATGCTGCTTGATGGTTAGCTTGGGCGGGTGCAGTGTGCAGTGCAGAGAGCTCCAAGCGTGGGGGGCCTGGCTGTATGGCTGAAGCCCAGGACAATGGCGTTACAGTGGGGTTGGAGTGGTGCGTGAATGACCGGAGGAAATCATGGGGCTAGCAGGAATGTTCTCCCGCTGGGTGCACACATGGTATTTTACTCTGGTGCAGGACGATAACCCCCAAACGCTCTACAAAAGACACCACCCACCAACAGTTCATCAGCACAAAAATAAGTCTGTAAGTGTGGACGTTTTGTTGGCAAAGGATGAACATGGCATAGGAACATAGCTGTAGGTATAGGAAAGCAAAGGAGTGTCTCTAACTAAACAGGAGACGGTCCACCCATCTCTAGAGGTGGTGCAAATGGTCCATCCATCTCCAGAGGTGGAAGAATTATTAAGTGTTAAGTTTAAACATATTGGAATCAAGGGCGGCGTGAGCCTTGCCTCATAGAATGACCAATGCACCCCCACAGCTTCCCGAAAGATTTTTGCCCCGCTTTTCTTAGCACATCCAATTTTGACTACAAATGTTCAAATGGCAACCGCGGTGTGTTAAAAAAAAATCCATATTAGGGTTTATAAGGGCACGCAGGATGCTAACTGCATTTAAATGTGTTTAAAACAACAAGACAAACTGTTAGGTGGTTGGGTGGTGTGCTCCATTATTAAAAGGCTACCACAATGACGATCTTAGCACCTGTAACCAAAAATGTTTGATTGTAGCCAGTATACCAGTTACACACTGTATTCCAATCACTGTACCATCAGATTTTTCCCATTCACCAGAAAAGGACTGTAAACTGAGTAACACAAGTGCAGAGATATCACCAAATAAATCACCTTCTTGCAGGTTATTGGCATGTTTTCCTAATAAAAATAAAAAATATTCCATAATACGCTATTCTATTTTTGCATATATTATTTTTAAACAATACTTCTTACAGTGCAACAACTGCTGCTTCTACAAAAGCCTGACCCACAAGTAGTTGTTGGATAAAAATCCCATCTACCTTCATGTATCCATCATATTTTTCCCATTGAGTGGCACAGCGTCTCCACTTTTCAAAGGATTGACACTAGTTAAGTGTTTATAGGCCGACGTTTCAGTACCTGCAGACTTCACGCAGCTTCATGTGGCATAGTGTTTTGGGCCTCAAAGACCAAAGAAGAACCAAAACCCCCCATACGGAGCGCCCTATAGTGTGCGTTACATACTTCTCCTGACAAGAGCCGCAGGTTGCCATAGCTCACTGCAGAGTGCGGCTGACAGGACTCTTGTGGTTGGAAGTCTTTGAACCGCAAACATGAACTACAGAAGTCCGACCCATCCATTTGGCATACGGCTTCGAGTGGTACGTCATTCATGGACTGTTTTTGTGTGCGCAGCTTTCAACAGCTTCTACGTGGAGTTTCACCAGAGTGGCCAGTGCTCTGGATGTGATGGTAGATGTATTGTTAATGCATGTCTGGCAATATCATGTTTGCTTTTCTTGAACAATAAGAAGAATTTTTGTCCTTTCATGTGTTACTGTCGTCAGATTTCTTCAAGTGAACACGGGTACACTTTTCTACCTTCAAGGCTCTCAAAGCGCTTTACATCACAGAACCACTCACCCATTCACAAACCAGTGTACACAGACACAGGGGGTGAGGTGGGTTAAGTGTCTTGCATAAAGGACACAACAACAGCAGTCATTTTGTGGGAGCTGGAATCACACTGCCAACCTGTGGGTCAGTGGATCTGACCTCTCAACCAATGATGTTTATGTAAGAGCGGGATTTGAACTGCCAACCTTCGGATCAGTGGAGAAACACTGTACCAACTGAGCCACTGTCACCCACTTTTGTACTGTTTTCTACTCCTTTTCAATATCACAGGTTGAAAATAATGAATTAGATAAGAAATAAATAAGATCCAGAATAGCGTCTGAGCCTTTTGAGCCCGGTTTAGTCCTGATGATTTGGTCGGGTCTTGTTCGATTTAGATTTCGTCCAATACAGATTCCTTCCGTTTAGTCCAAATTTTTGATGTGTGCGCAAGAATTGTGTTTCAAAACATTCAAAACGCTCACCGACAAATATCCAAAAATAATCTCAACAAATCACTGGAACCCGACATGGTGTTGAAGCTAACTTTGCGTGGTGAATATGTCCAATCTTGCTGATACATCTGGCAAAAATTCTTGACTTTCCATATTTCATTAAAACGTAATCTTACACCACATCATACAATCTGTAGCGTGACAAAATTTTCAATTATTCTCTGCCCATGTAGTTTCCAAAAACACATTGGACTTCATATAAGAAAACACGACGCAATGTTAACCAGATGTCCAAATCAAGTGCAATTAACTAAATATGACCATCTAACCAAGCCGTCATCTTTCCCGTGCTATCCCAGAATCCATTGGTGCCAGCAAATCCCCTCTTATTTTCTCTTTCCTTATTGTTTTTACAGGACCATAAATAGTGGGTCTAAATGAATGAGCCCACAGAGACGTTGATGGAGGAGTGGGGGATAAAGGCATAGGGAGATGAAGGCATTGATAGATGGGATCATTATGAAAAACGGCACATCTGACTTAACAGAGCTGTTGCCTTTGGAAGTAGCATGTTTTAGCGTGTGCCAGGTCCCGTCTCGCCTCGCTGGGATGTACAAACACACACACAAGCATGTCAACACAAAGCCAGACAGCAGACCATGGGGAACACTTTGAATCAGCATACGGCGAATTATATAGAGTGCAGGGATGTCCAATGAGGTTTGTAATTGGGGTGGATTTGAAAATAAATATATATAAATACAGCTCACTTGGGTTTTGGAAAAAAAAGTACATACTGTAATGAAATGCACAGATTTTCATTTGGCACTCACAACAAAACTTGGCACTTTATAATAATCAGAGAATATTTTGGCAATACAACAGAAAGGTGCTAACGGAGGCTTAAGTATAAATGTATAAGGGCTATAAAATACTAAGCACAGTAATATCACTTTATAAACTTAAAGATTTTGCCCAGTTTTTTCATGTTAATTAGCTTGCTAATTAACTTCTGTATAGGAAGCGTAAACAAAGCATTTAATTTATGTCTTAAATGAATATAGGGGAAGGGTTTTATAAGTTTTCTTCTTCCAACTCCTTTTCGATCTTATATAAGGATTCATTTGTGAAATGTGCTTTAAGTGCACCCAATACATGTGCTCGAAAATAAAACATTTTGTATAACTTATCAGAGGTCATTATTTATTTAGCTGTATGTATATATTCAATGAGAGCACTCAGATTCTCTTTTGCATGGGTAAAACTATTCAAATACAGATAAATACAAACAAAAAAAACTAACAAAACTAATAAGTACATAGGTCAAAAACTATGCCAAATTGTACAGCAGCATAAAGTCATTGTACCATAACAGAAAGCATTTCCATAAATACTCCATTATATCAGACCAATCTCACTTCACTTGGCTCACTAAAGGTTTGGGACTACCCGCCGATTGCTCTGGACATTGAGCACGACTGATTTAGCATATCTACCGCTGTTCGTATCATTTACAGAGAGCGTAAAAAAGCCATAATGGTGGATAAAGTTATGAACAATCTACAAAATCAACACCCTCCCAGCATCATAATGAGCTGTTTGGCTGCTTTTGAGAAATGAAGATGGAGCCTATTCTTCCCCCACCTGGGGACAATTTACTGGGTATCTCACTTGAGCTGAGCACACATTGGCAATTAACACTGCACCCCAGCCAGTCAGCTATCAGACTGAGAGCAGCGGGAGCCTTTGTTTTTAGGTGAAAGACTGCCAAAACGAACTATTCTTCATCACAGCAGATACTAGAATATGAGTGATTTTACGAGGGCTCTCCAGCGCTCTATTTAGAAACAAGATATTCACACTTAAGAAAAGCAGCTCAAACAGCTGTGGACTTGTATTTATGGTTTCCACTGAACAAGTTAAGTACTGGAGTTTTATGTGTAAATGTTTGAAGGTAAATTACTAAATATTCCCTGTCACCATTTCCTGCTAGTGTTTTCACAAATATTATTAGGCTTCATATGAAATACAACACACCCAAATTAACACCATAAAAGACAGCAGTTGGTCACAGGGCAAAGCAGGAGTTAAAGGTGCTATATTACACAAAATTGACTCTTATGAGCTTTGGGAGCTATAATGCTGTTACTTCTTCAAAAACATACCTGGAGTTGTGTTTTATTTCTTTCACACATGTTTCAGTAATTTTTCATCTAGTCTGTCTACTGCTCCAAAGCTCAAAATACTATGTTCCACCTTGTGATGTCATGAAGCAGTAGTTTTCTAGTTAACAAACTGGCAATTCCAAGGTTTAAATTATCCAAAGCTGTATGGAGTTTAAAATACAGTGGAGCACTTCCTGTATTACCGCATGACATCACAAGGTGGAACAGGGAAGAACTTGCCCTAAATATGAAGGGTTTGTGAGTAAAACAACCAAATGAAACAAAAAGCACAACTTCAGGTAGGTTTGTGATGAGGAAACAACAAAGTTTTTTTTTTTTTTTTTTTTTAATAAACCTTGAAAATGACTCTAACCATAAAAATTGTGAGTGCGACCAACGTGACAGCTGATAGACAAGTTCAAGTTTGGCTGGTAATTAAAAGGTACGTATATGACATAGTAATTAACACCTTATTTGGCTGATAATGTGATGCAGTGTAATCCATCAGCGATCGGGCTGTCAGTCCTCCCCACCTCTGAATTTCAGGTCTGTTGAAGTCGTCTGAGCGGCATTAGCATGGTAAATACATGCAGATGACATTCGCACGCGCTAACCTTTCAGGATCCATTTACATGTAAATCAATGGATTAATTGGCTGAGGCTCGTTAGAGACAAAGTGTCATCAACAGCACCCTTGAGTTAGCCTTAGCTCTCAGCTGTCACACAGGCAGGGTTGATTAGAACTTCACTGTGATCACTTCGTGTAAAAATCTGGTTACTTGGTCGGCTTTCTATTCTCAATCTAGACCAGTGACACTACCGGCTTTTAGCACCTAGCACTGTGCCACCTTTAGAGTTTCAGATTTTAAATATTTATGTCTGATTTTTATGTTTCATGAGCTTGAAGAAACAGCTTTCAGTTGGTAGAGTGTGTGTCCACAGATCTGAAGATTGGTGGTTCGAGTCCCGCTCTCGACATACACATCATTGGTAGAGCAGTCAGATCCACTGACCCATAGGTTGGTGGTACAATTCCACCTCCCACACATGAACACTGTTAAGCAATTAGGTCTTCTCTGTTGTTGCTGTTATAAAGCACTCAATAAATAAATGTTGAGTGATATGTCTCTACTATTAGTAACTAATATTATCAGACTAGTATTGCCAAGCACATAGAAATACATAGTATGTAGTTGCTGTACAGCTTTGAAAATGCATGACATAACTGTAATTGTCAACCGGAGTGGAAATCCCTAACTAAAATTTTAGTTTTAAATTGCTAATCGCTATGTTTCATCACTCTGAAACCCATGGACAGACAGAATTTCATAAGACCTCACAATCTGAAACAAAATCCTAAAATTACAGGTTAAATTTGTCCACATTTGAATATAACATGGCCACTGCCACAGAAGCAGCTGAGAAAGCATTGGACGGACAGGAGTCAGAGCTGGGCCTACATTAATCAGACTGCTTTCTCTCGGCTTTCTCCTCCAGGCTCTGCTCTTTGGCATCACCTTCAGCGGCTGAAATTGAAAACTTAATGGCAGAAGACTAGCCGAGCAGAAGAAATGGAAAAATTGGTGGGATGTATCACAAGGCGGGACCCTGCTGCCTTCACCTTGACAAATGCCTGGAGCCAGCCCTCTGCTCAGGCACAGATGAGGGGAAATGAATGGGAGGGGGTGGGTCTATGGGGGATGACTACAGTAATCTGGTCGGACACTGCGCTTGACATTTTTCTCAGCGTAGTGACATGTCGTACCCGCCTCTGCATATTTGTGTCTGTGGGAGCCAACGGGAGCAAAATGAAAAAAGTGTGTAATTTGTGAGAAAGGTCAGTGCTCATCTCCACTGTATCCTCAACCTTTAAAGGCTAGACTCTTTGTCCAGGAACAAGTGACACTTATCCAGGACCCCAGAGCTTAGGGCAGGGGAGAAGATAGGATTTATCAGAACTTAAGTGCCAAACTCCAAGTTACAAGGAGTTTCTGTGTAGGCTGTTTTTGTCAGTGAAAGTCAAACAATCATAGTATGTTTGGACAATACAACACATCCTTCAAATAGGTACTTTGGCCATATCCTTGTAACTGAACATTAAAGGTCCTATATTATACTAAATTGATTCTTGCGAGCTATTATAATGTTGTTACCTCCTCAAAAACATACCTGGAGTTGCTGTGTTTTGTTTCATTCACAAATATTTCAATAATCATGTATTATTAGTCTACATTTCCAAAGCTCAAAATGCTCTGTTCCACCTTGTGATGTCATGAAGCAGTAGTTTTTCAGCAGCTATACCTTTCACTTTTAGTTCAATGGAGACTGGCAATTCAAAAGATTCTAGTAAAGGTGCATGGAATTTACAAACATAATGGAGCACTTCCTGTATTACCACATGACATCACAAGGTGTGTTTTCCATTTGAGTGAAGAACCCTGCCTAAATATGCAGGGTTTGTGTGTTAAACTTCTGTGAATGAAACAAACCACAACTCCGGGTAGGTATTTGATGAGGGTTTACACAGCCACATAGCAAGAATCTTTTGTCTTTTGTGGTCTAGTGGCGTTTCTATCCCACCAATTCATAAAAAAAAACAGTTAAGCATGTCTACATATCCCAGTATGTATTTCAATTTACAATACAATGACCTAAATTCGATCCAGGATGGAGCATTTTCATCAGAGCAGAACACTTAACAAACACCATTCATCTAAATTCACTTTGTCAATGACTACAACACTGACGGAAATGCAAATCTTTAGGTGGTCTAACAATGCATAGATCTACCGCATTGCTCAGTTGTGTTGGTATTCAGCTAAAGGCCTGACCGCTGAGGCCTGACTATCTCCAATCAAGACTCACCAAATTTGCATTCATAACTGTAGCCTCCATCCAAACCGAATGACCCCTCCCCCACATATTCACATGCCATACACTGTGTCACTCTAAATGACGCTATTACTAAGTCAAGCGACGCAGCTCAAAGTAAAATGTCAGCCCTCCCTCTCCAGTAAATGAGAGAGGGACCTTTTCTGTGGGAGAGTCAGGGATGCATGGAGCTGGAAATCATGGATCACTACAGATGTGTCGCCACTTTATTTTGTGAGCTGACAACAAAAATGCCATTACGCTTGTTAAAATGGGTCTAATTCAGTTTTAAATGAGCACTATGTACCTTTCCTATTTGAGCGTCTGCTGCTAGCTGTGTGTGTTAGTTGTGCTAGTTGTGTGAGTGTTCCACAGTATGGCATTTAACTCCATGAAGACAAGCTGGTTATGCCACCAAGCTAACTTACAGAGCAGGTCTGTGGAGAAGTGACCCTGCTTTACAGTAAGAATGCGTGTATTCCATTGTATTTTTGAGCAAAATAGCGCTTTTCATCAAGGAAGCACTCACCCATTCACACACACATTCATATAACAGTGTATGAAGATACTTGGGGCAAGGTGGGTTAAGTGTCACCAAGGACACCACGACATTCATCTGTGGAAGCTAGAAACCGCACCACCAACCTGAGGGTCAGTGGACAAACACCAAATTTTAAAGATTTATTATTATACTGATTCAGAAACATAAAATAATACAGCTTTTTTAACAACCAAGTAAGTGTAACCAGTATAAATTTTTTAAGTAGTTAACGCATTTAAGAGGTTAATTAGTTAATGAGACAATAAGTGTCGCAATATAAAATTCAGTCCTGTATTATAACCTCCAGACACACTCCAGACACACTGCTCCTGTTAATTGTTGTCATTAAACTCTAGACTGGAACAGACAGCCTTAGTTTTTCCTGTCGACGTGTTTTGAAGCCAGGCTCCATCAGGCTACAGCAGAGAGGAGATCGACAGTTATATTGTTCCGCTCGGGGTTTTCACACTGAAATGACACGGAGAGGTCTCTGCTCACTGAACACATCGCGGATACAATGAGATGATGGGTCTGACACACTCACTACGTCTCTATATTCTCAAGTATCTCATGCTCCGCGCAATCCAACAGCAGCAGATAACAGGGGCACTGACAATCGCTGCCTTATGTTTCTGAGGTTATATCATGTGCAGATAAGACGATATACAAGAGGATAACAAGTTTGTAAGTGGTGGTACATTCATATGATAAGGATAGCAATTGTGTGATTGGTTGGTAGGTCTACATTAATAATAAGTAATGAATGGACTTACTACTGTAAATTGTACGCTAGACGCACAATACACAGTCCGTACTATATAGAAACAAGTGACTACATAAAATAAGACATTGTAGCAATTTATATAAAGCTTTTTTTTATTCCCATGTAGATCTATTGTCATTGCATGCATCCACAGAATGTATAAAAAGTGGAAAAAGCAAATGTGGCGTCACCCATAGCGTTCGGCTCCAGTCAAATGAAGCTCATCGAGGCTAGCAGTTATAGTGGCGAATTTGGAGCCGACGACCAGTATCATAGCAACCAAAGAGCCAATCTGGAGAAGAGCTGTTGAAGGTAACGCCTCTTGCCACCCGCACCGCTGAATTGGCGGGGGGCAGGCGCTTAGCAACACTCTCAATCAAACTTGCTGCTAATGCCAGCGGGAGCAACCTCAGGGAAAGGAGGCAGCTCATTTGTCTCTTATTAATGTTCATATCTTGAGTTACCAACACAATAACGAAATAAAAATACAAGTTTTATGTAGAGCGGGTTAATACAAACATTTTAACACTAATATGACCAGCAATTACAGAGAAAGGGGTGACAGTTTTCTAATATAAAGTGAATTGGAGCCAGAGTCAATGGAGCCAGAAGCGCACCCATGATCACTTCCTATTTGAAACATGTCGGCTAGCAGGTTAGCTATGTCCATTTATATATACAGTCTAGGCATGCATTAACATATTTCTATTTATTTGTTTTCACATTTTTGCAAAAAAAAAAAAAAAAAAAAAGTGTTATAATACAATAAATACAGAAAATGATAGGTATGGAACTTTTCTGGTGGATGAACTTGTGAGATGCTATTGTAGATCACAATATGGCATTAAACTGATCAGCAGACAAGCAGGTCAGCTCTGTGGAGAGGTGAAACCCTTCCCAGTAAGAATGCAGGTCTTTCAATGTATTTTAGCAATAAAACCATATGTAATCAAAGTTTAAAACCAAACTGTGGATAAATAAAGATAACAAATGGGATTTAACATATGTGCTTCTTATGCCTGAACCAGAACCATAAACAAAGAGTCTTGTATTGAGATGGGCATCCAGTGTAGACCTAATGCCAAATCTTCATGCACATCACTGCACAGAAGACTTGGACCACATGGAAGCCCAGCATAAGCCATTATAGAAGAACAACCCGTTTACCAATCACTACATGCCAAATCACATATTTATTGGTGCCTATATTACTTTCTTTCAGTCCCTCTAAGGCTCTGTATAGCTGGTTTTGTGAGTGTGCCGAGTTGAATTCTTGTGCCTGTGGTTACCAGAAGCTTTGATGTCTCCAGAGTACCAGTGCCACAGCACAACAGGCCTCCAGCTTCTACTGAAAAGACTATAAAAACAAAAGTAAACAGCCAGTGATAGCCAGAATGAACAAACTACTCCGCATCCCCCTGTGAGTTAGCCGGATTCTTGGCATATTCTTGGACACTTGGAAAGGCTTTCTCAATCGCACAAGTCACACAAGTAGCCCCACTATTGTTCTGTATTATTGTTTATACATATTCATTGCTGACTTAGAGACAGACTGCCTTTGAACTGGCATCTCTTATTAGCCAATATCCTCTTTCACTTCTTCACGTTTTCCTCTCAGCTGCTGTTGTGATGTGCGATTGCTTCGAGGCTTCCCAACATGTGCTAATTAGGTTTGTAGCTTTCCTGTTTCATTTACACCAAGGTTGTTGAAGATCACTGTACGTCCACACAAGGTCACATGGAATCCGCGCTCAAGAATCCATAGTGAGTACAGCATGAAAATGAAAGCAAGAATTGGAGACAAAATTGAGAACATTTTTTAGGGGAATTTATTTTCTTATAGCCAGATTGCAACATTTTATTATGACAAACATGAACAATTGAATTTGAATGAGTATTTTAGTTTCATTTTCCATCAACAAAACCCTTCTTTTCAAAGGTTCATACCCTCTGGGAACGCAATAGCCGCCCTATCCACGTATTTCACAATGTAGAAAAAATGAGGACTGTTGGCATGGCGATTAACAATTCATAACAAAAAGTCCTCAAAATATTGCATGTAACAGGAAGTTGAAACGTTTAACTGAGATACTACAATGACTTGAAATACCCGAGTCCCAATACATTTTAGTCAGAGAAAAAACAAAACTATCTCCCTTGCTTCTTTCTAACCACTCTGCAACATTCATAACCCGTGGCACTGGATACTTAGGTGAAAAGGTGTCCAGGATATACAAAAATGAAGTGCCACAATACGGTGTTAACATTATGATACAAGACATGTCTCAGTTCAGCTCTCGCTCCAGGCCTGACCCCTTATTTTCTAGGCCTCAGCGCTCGGTGTATGCTACAAAAAGGCTAAGTGCCAGAAAGCCCACAGCCAAAACGTTGCAACAGAGAGCGCCTCTTCACTAAAGCAAAGTGACAAGGGAGAGTGTACAGTTTCACCATTCATTTGACCGAAACAAGCACAGAGCATGGCAGAGTGGCAGCAAAATGACAATTCTTAGCAATTGTCCCGAATGAAAGCTGCAAAAACTAGGGCTGTTACTGTCTGTTATACTTCTGCTCATATTGCTAGTGTGTGGAAATTATAGAGAGTCTTTATTCTGAAAACAGAAGAAATTAAACAGCCTTATCTGCAGTAGGGGTGTCAGGATTATTTGGTAAATTTTTACATTTATTCAAAATATAACTGTAGATAGATATTTAAACGTAAAATTAAGTCAACCTAAATGCAAAGAATTTTATGTCATTTTAACTTATGATTTATGATTTGATTTCATAGAAATGATCACATACTAGAGGAATGGGGACATCAGACAATGAATTAGTGATGGGAATTTTGGCTCTTTTATGGGATTCAAGTCTTTTGAATCCGTTCATTTCAAAGAGTCATTCAAAAGACTGGCTCTTTTATTATTTTATTCATATGACAGAAGCCAATGTGAGGACTCATTTTAACAACAAACTAATCACACAGAGGAACGACCAAGGCTTAAATGTGTTTAAAGTGGTTCAAACTGAGAGTGGGAGAGTGTTTAGTATTTCAAATTATGCATGATCTAAATAAATGTTTCACTACAATAATAATAATTCTAAAAGTAACTGCACAACAAACACATTTGGCATCATATTAACAAAGTTCTCGCTCGTGTCGTGTGCCCTGCTTCGGTGCTAATTCTTGTGTTGGTTCAGTGTTCAGTATAATAATCAGTATAAAAATGCATACAAATTTGAAAGAAAAAGATTTGGCTCTTTTGAAAAATGAGATCTGGATCCAATCGTTTGCATTAAGGAACTGTTCAAAAGAGCCGACTCGTTCACGAACATTACATCACTAATGTGAATGAAAGTCAATGTAATATTTCACTGTTGTTTGGTTACATATTTAACAAAGGCTGATATTATGTGTAATAAACTTTTAAGGCCAAAAACTGCTACTTGAGGAATGCCATTGAGGAGATGTGGGACATTGCGTGTAAGTGTGTTCATTGGATTCTCTGTGTTGTGAGATGGAAAGGCTTTAGTGGCCAGTTATATAATGAGCCAGGACAAACAGAGCACTTCCAAGGGCCAAGAGGCAGGCCAAGACTTCAATGAATCCAGAGCATCCAACCCCAACTGTCTGGCAAAAAATGTGAGAAACACCACAAAACTAGGATAAAATGTGTCATTTTTTACACTGTCAGAATTACTTGAACTTGGTTGTGCATAAGAAAGCTGCTTTAGGCTAATTCTTTTCATTCAGAGGTCACATCTGCAAATAATTTGAATAGGTTCTTTGACACATTGTCCAAATATATCCTTTAGCATCTAAACTCCGGACCTAATATGGCTTACTTTCATGCTGATTTAATGTTGATGAATTGAATCTCAAATTTACAGGACCGAGAGCTAAATACAATGCTATTATTATGATAGAAAAAGGGTACAAAAGTCATCAACCTGTGACCTGCTAAATCACTAAAAGCAAAGTGATAGAAAGATGCAACACTGGACACTATTGGACAGTGGTGTAGTGGCACACAGGCGAACAACATAGAGAACAGAAGTTATTACACATGTAGTCTTTAGGGTAAGGGTAAGAGGTATGGATAACACTAAAACTGAGACGTACAAGTTGTATTTCCAACTGTGATAAATCTGAGCACCTATGTGTTTATGGGTCTGGCACTTCCAACATAGCTTTACCGTCATTGTTGTAAGCATTATGGCCTTGGTAACTTGGGGGATTGAGTATCTTGATAAATCCTGCGAGAATGCAAACCTGCGTCTCTCCTCAATGAAACAAAAGGACAGCTGCCGGCAATGGCAGAGCACACAGCGAAACCCAATAGACATCAGCTTGCTTTTGTAGGATCAAATTAGTGAAGCAGGAATTTCACACTGATCGCAGATAGGAGCTGCTTCACCTGCTGCAGTCCATTCTAATGACAGATGAAAGAGTGACTTAGTGAGATGGGATCGGACTGTGCGTCTTTGTGAGAGTCTGAGGATGTCCATAACACATACAATAATCCACTCGATGACAGACACGTCCATTCAGCCACAAAACTGCACTTCCACTCAAACTGTTTTGTCCATGACAAAGATCTGATGACATCTCACGCACTGATAAGGATGATGAAATATCAAAATATGTCTCTGGCAATGTACACAGAGCCTATGCAACACTATGTAACACACAGCACAGCAGCCATGACGCTGATGACTGCAGATGCCATTGGTGTCCCATTGCTGAGGCCAGACACATTTCATGTGTTCAGTTGGCGACGCCACTGAAAAAACATCCTCGCTTTCACAAACATATCTGACTGCACACACGCACACATCTTACAGGCCTGTAGAATAATGACAGGCTAATACAGGGCACACTCTTGAAGCCATTCAACACTCTATGTCCTGTATAAACAAAACCAACAGCTCCCTCTCTTCCTCTGATAAGCACACCGAACACCATTGGCAGCGCAAGGGGCTGTGGCCAGAAGTAAACCGAATACGTCTGCACACAATCAAAAGGCTTCTGTGAAAACAATTGTGAAATGAACTGTTACTGCACAATGTTTACACATGATTCAGTATTAAAAAAAAAAAAAAAAAATCCTACCAGACTAAGTTTCACAGGCTCTTCACCTGATCAGAATTCATTGCAGATCATGGCACGGCTCTAAACAACAATTTAAAGATGTTTATGGGACACAGAGGAGCCCTTCAGGAGGTCAGCCTAATTAATCGTTCCAAAAATAAACCTTGTCTAGACTGGACAATTTTCATTCCTATTGACAACAGCTGAGCTAAACTACTGATGGGACTAAGGGGATGTTCTCAGCTGGATTCACACTGTAAATATGTTTTCAGCTTCTTGCCTTCTTCAGCTACGATGTGACCTAGCCCGGGCACCATCTATCTGTTAACACCACAGGGCTGCACAGTGAGCCTGGAGAGGGGCCCCTGATGCCACAGCACAGGGGCCTGTTGGTGCAGCTGTCCCACTACAGGGTAACACAAGACCTTATTAGAGTCCATTAGACCTCTCAGAAACTAATAAGAGATTGTCAAATACATCCAAACATTCACACAAGTCACAAAGGCAGGAAGAGGAAAGAGACTGGGTCATTGGGGGCAGGAGCTGACGTGTATCTACACTGTGTCTGAAGATTTTATTTAAATTACTAGAAATAAAAAACTACCAATAGCCTGAAGAGTAGATGGTGCTTATACTTTTTCATCATATGAACAAGTACACATGATTTGAAATGACAATTTTCACATCTCACTTAAAAAAATAAAACAAGTTATATGTTGTTTATTTTGTTAAGTTTAACAGTGTGTTTATGAGGAAAGTATATTGTAGTGTTATGCTTTTACTTACATTTTGCACTGTATCTGTAACTTTGTTAATGTTTTTGCGCATGATGGCTTAAAAAATACCCATTGTGCTAGTGGCTCCTATATAGTTATAATCAATAAAACTTGTGGTGGATAATTATGTTATAATTGGAATGTAAAATTGCAATATTTGCACACCCTTTGAGATATGGTGAGGAGCTCGGCCACAAGGGAGGAGCTCGGAGTAGAGCCGCTGCTCCTACACGTCGAGAGGAACCACCTGAGGTGGCTCGGGCATCTGCTCAGGATGCCTCCTGGATGCCTCCCTATGGAGGTGTTCCGAGCATGTCCCACCGGGAGGAGGCCCCGGGGAAGACCCAGGACACGCTGGAGGGACAGGGTCTCTCAGCTGGCCTGGGAACACCTTGGGGTCCCACTAGAGGAGCTGGAGGACATGTCTGGAGTGGGGGAAGTCTGGGAGTCCCTACTTAGATTGCTGCCTTCGCAACCTGGCCCCGGATAAGCGGAAGAAAATGGATGGATGGAATATATGCATGACTTGAGAAAATTAACAAGTCCGCTAACTTCAATGTTAGAAAGCTGTGGTGCGGAATGGGAGCTGATGTCGGTGTAAACGTCATCAGAACAGAGCCGTGTCACTGTCGGCCCCTCCTATGGAAAGCTGCACAACACACTAGCGAGTAGAAGATTTTTAAAACATTTGTACTAAAATGACAACGGGGCACTGCCAAATCCTACCCGTATCACCGGTTAAAAAATGAAAATGAAGAATGAAGTAAGTAGAGAGCAGGGAACTTTTACCAGTGGCATTGAAAATTGTCCTGCTATTTTGAAAATAAGCAATTAAAGATTGTTCAAACATGCACGAATTGCACCAAAAACAACTTTGAGAAGGTAAATGAGAAGGAGAAACAAAAATCTATTTTGCATAATAGCTCTGCTTTAGATAAATTGACAATGTTATACTAAATGTTTTGCAATAGATGAATCACATTCTTGATGCTGTTGTGTTTTTTCATAAATTGTAAAAACCTAAAAAAAAACATACATCTCCACACAGCTGAGCAAGCCTATACATCATGGAACCCACATACCCAGAAAAGAGCTGCTTTCCTTGGCCCTCAGCAGGGGCTTGACCTGGGACACTGGCTTTGATCTTTAATTAACACTAGACATGACTCAGGAGAGGGGAGCTTTAGGGAACAGGCAAGAATAGGACTAACAAGGCTAAATGCAGGGTATTTTATCAAGTCTGATAAATGTCAACTAGCTACTACTGATGAAAGTCTGTATTACACTATACGGAAATGACCTCGTGTGCTAATCTCTCAACAAAGCAACACAAACTCTACTGAATGATGACGATGGAGTTTGCGGAAGGTTTGATTCCACTGCTACCAGTACATACATTAGGCATTAGGTCATTAGGCAAGACACTTTACTTTCTTGCTTCTAACATCTGCTTACAGTGGTTTCTCAACATGAATGTGCCTCATAAATGTGCATTCTTCTGAGAAATTAAAATAAACAATGTATATTACCAATCATCGCTATCTGTACTTTTGTAAAACATGCTGGCTATGACATGACCTATTTAGCAACTATTTTAAGGCAGGAGCACAGTTTAAAACCAAAGTTGTAATTAATGCTATGCTAGACCTATAGTAGCTTTAATTAAAGTTTGTCATTCCTCTGAGAGTTTTTAACAAAGTGGTTCTTACTTTGAAAGCTGAAAGGCTCGCTCGGCTATTTAACCTTTGAACCTATTGGCTGTTTTATTTAATGAGGATATGAGCATAACCGGAGGGACATCAATTGCCTAACGTTCTGCAACGAAGCAAAGAGGGTGAAGGACAATCAGAAGACTGTTAAAATCATTATGAGGACTCTGCTACTGTTACCTTAGCTAACCTCCAGGAAACCTAGACACAACTCTGCATCTTACGAAACACCAGTACTGCTTTGTTTAGCTGAAATTCTTGCTACTTCAACTTCGCTCCAATGATTGTGAGGCACGCACAACAAAATAAGCAATATTATATGACTTCTAGAAATGTTGAACTATCTCCAGACACTTCCTGGCTCCACACATGCCCACAAACGTAACCACAACTATTGCAGCAATCATCACTCACTCTGCCCCTCTTCTTTCTTCTTCTCTATCAGTCCTATCTTTGCTTCCTTGGACTATGATCTTTCCATATAGCTAATAATGTGACATGGGGAGGTTCTAGTGAGCGATGCTTGCTAGAGCTCTAAGGACTGCTGGATAACGCATCAAAACCTACAAGGGAATTCATACAGGCAAACATCTGCACACACAACGCTAGGTAATGACTGGGTAGTTCTGGACTGACATCTATGAAGTAGCAGAGTCGCTTCATCAAATCATGCATGGGAATTCAATCAAGGGTATTTCCAAGATGAGAGCGCAGAAGATACATTACATACAAATGTAATGAACTGGAAAAAGATTGGAGGGACTTACTTTGGCAGGTGCTGCTTCTTTCTTCGTATCCCGGGTTACAGAGACACTTCCCGATCGGAACTAGCCACTCCCCCTCGGTGCTGCAGTACATTCGCGGTGGCTCTTCCTCTTTGGAGTGATTGACGCATGACCCTTTGACCTCCACCAGAGATTGGGAGTCCATCGGTACAGTATCAGGAAATACCGCCAAGTTTTTCACAGTGTTTGGGCATTTCTTGAAGTAGACTCGTACGGAAACTAGGGCGACACAAGCACCCACATCTTGGAAAGCAAGGTAGAAGCCCTTTTTCGACAAGGGTCCAACTTCTCGAACTTCAGTGTTGAGTTTTAAAATGCGGTCGCCCAAATCCATCTGTGTAAAACTCTCATCCGCAGCTATCGTGTCAATCTTAGAGAACTGATGCTCCCTAAAATGGCTGCCCTGATCGTCATCCGCCTCCAGATAAAGGAGATTGAAGGTCTCTTTGCACGTGCCCAAGACCAGGGGGATGGAGTTACAGTCTCTTAGTGTAAACTTGAGCTCTACATAGATTTTCTGGGCCGACTGGCGAGGGATCCAGTTGGTTCGAAGCCAGTTGTTTTGGCTGTACTCCATAACATTGCAAACCTGGAAGGTCCGAATAGGTGTGTAGTGCTCGTCCACACCACTGATCTCTTCCCACTGAAAACAGAGAAAGGACAGAAGGACGAAAAGGAAAGAGGAAGAAGGAGGCAAAGCAAGGAGGCACAAGGGCAGACAGAGCAAGATAAAGGTGATAGAAAGGTACAGGAGGTTGTAGAGTTTGAAATATTTGGTTTAGTGAGAATGTGGAAGGGAAAGAGATAAGGGAAAAGGGGAGATAGAACAAAAAAAAGTTATTTCCAGCCTTTAAGCATTTACAAATGAATTATTTAGACTCTTACACTTGCTGAATACTAAGCATCTAGCAAACACTAAGGGTGAAAAATCACACTACCAGATCTCATTGAAAAACACCCCAATTAATTAAAAGTAAACTTGCTGCCTTTGCCAGATTTTCCACTTTGCCCAACTGTGAAAACGCTCATAAAGTGTGATTTACTGGCTCATTTGGTTTAGATTTGTATGCGGCAAGCTTAATTGTGAATAAATATTAGCAAGATCTCCTAGTGTCGTTTTCCACCCCTTTTAACTACTTTTTTATATCTACAAAGTGAAGATGTTCAAGCGGCAGAGCTGGTTATTTGCATCACAGTTCTACTTCTACGGAAACGTGCTGAATGGACTAATAACAAAAAAAGAAAGGAAAAAGAAGCATCTACGGACAGTATAGACATGAGAGAGTATACCAGTTTGAGTCTCTCTTACATTTTCCCTCCACTGGGAGAAAGCAATGAGAGGGGAGAGGAGAGAAGAGAGCGTGGTCATTCTTTTGTGAATTCAACACAGCGGGAATACTCATAGATCATGTGCTTTGGCTTCGGCTGTCCGGGCAAATAAACAATGAATGATGATAAATGAACAAAACAGCTAAAAACATTGGCGTCATTGTTGGGATATGACAGTCATTAAAACGAATGGGGCAGCATGTGTAAATGGTTGTGTGTAGTTTTTTTTTTTTGAATGAGAGAGAGAGGGGGGACTGAATGATGGCTTCTCTCACACATCGAGCCTTAATGGAAACACAACCCCACACATACATTCACATAGGGCTCATGTGAAGTGTTTAAGGTTTCGAGGCTGGCAGGCGCAGCAGGTGCTCTCAACCAGAACACAGGAATTAATGACGAGCTAAGAAGGCCCGAGTCTCTATTTCACTGTGAGTAATCTTGGGCCATGTGCAATGTAAAGTGTGTGGAGTTTGGAGTTTAACAGTTGGGTGAGCAAAGTTTCCAAAGAACATCTGAGATTGACAAGTTAAACAAGAGTAGATGGATTGGGTAATATCTTTGGTATCATATCTCGTATTATTTATGATATATTAACTTCAAAGGCTGGGTCAGTATAGCTTGTTTAAAGTGTCCCTTGACCAAAGACATATGTATGAGGTGTCTTTGACCAACTACCAACTCTAAATGATAATCTTGATAACCTTTTGACCACAGTTCCAAAAACTGAGGGTCAAGAATTTTCAAGCTAAAAAAAAAAAAAAAAATCAAATCATACACAACAGTTCAGTCTTTATGTAATTGTTTGGGGAAAAAAATGGAAATTTAATTGTAGAATAATTAGCAGAAGCTGCAAAAATAGTTAAGGAAAATCAGTACCAGTCAAAAGTTTGGACACACCTTTTTATGTATTTTTCGAATTTATTTCCATGATTATTTATATTGTAGATTATTACTGAAAGCATCAAAACTATGAATATCACATATGGAATGTAACCACAAAACAAAAAAATAAATAAATAACTCAGTTTTGATTTTTTTTTTTTAGATTTAAAAAAATAATAAATAAATACAAATTTGCTTTGAACCCTGGTTTAATTTATTTTATTTAACTTTTTTTTTTCTTCACTACATAATTTCATATATCTTGTTTCATAATACATTTAATAAACATAAAAAAAAAAAAAAAACACTGAATGAGAGGGTGTGTCTAAACTTTTGAGTTGTAGTGTAAATAAAAGAAAAAAGTGTTTTCTTTATCTAAATAAAATAATACTTTTTTTCTATCACCCATATTGACTCCAGCCTTCAGTGAAATCAGAGAATTACTTTTAAAAATCTGAAAATTACAAGAATGTATCATAGATTTACATTGATGCACAAACATAGAAGGGGTAAAAATGTGATTAATTGTGCCCTGGAAGATCTTTGGCGTTTCGATAAAGCTACAAGACATGAGGAAAAATCCAGGCACAAAGTTTCTGTTTAGTCTCTTCTGTCATGCCTTGCTCAACGGCACCTCATTCATCAGCCGAGCTCCTGGTTGGTCCAACAATAACAAGGCAAAAGTAAAGCAACCAATCAAGTTAAGGGGACTAAAATAGCGGCGAGGTGAACTGAGACTTTTCACATCTTTCACCCACTTTTACCCAAGAGTTTAATGAGGTTTTGAATTAAGAGTGGAGGGAATGACGCGATGACGTGCCAAAAAGAGTTGATGACATTGGCCTGACACAACACAAGGCAGAAGAAAGACGAGATCTGGCAACATGAGTAATGCAGCTGCCGACAGTAAGTTTGATAAGACAGTGGGCACAGTTAAACATCGGCGGTTTATGTTTGGAAATACATGGAATGCAAAGCAGTTTTTGTGATGGAAGAAAACACTGATGGTAAACAGAAGGCTAGGAGCAAAAATTGGTTAGAAATGAGGTAGACTTCTCTCATTTGTAACATTCAGATAGTCGATTCTTTGGTTTGGTTGGTTGATGTGTTAGTCTGCTAGCAACTCAAGTTACAATGAAATCCAATGCAACTATCTGTAAAAATAAAAATATATATTATGGGAATAAGGAGGAGGCGTTACATTTTTGGTTTGGATCACATTATCCGATTATATATAAGAAAAGTGGTTGATGTCCCATTATCAGACAAGGATTGCATGTCTGAATAGGCACAGCTTTGAAGATCTAGTCCAAGGGTACCAAATATTTACAACTACAAGATAGGGCCAATGCCTTGATGGCGGTCTGAGTGCTTCATGTTTTTTTTTCCAGACTGTATGAACCTTGGAGAAAGAAAAAGGTCGGGGAACATGTTGTATACAGTGGGTTTTATCAAGAAAGAATGGAATAATATTTTGTTAGAAGTAAAATACATTTGGCTTTTGAAGATATTACTACACTAAGAGTAAACTACAAGCTTCCTATGGCACTTACCTTTTTTGTGCAAATAAACTCCTCATGTCCTCTGCCTGCATTCGACTTTACGCCTAACACAGTCCCTATTCTCACACCTGTTTTTGGATGACAGCGTGGAGCCGTACTGTCAGACCCAGGTGTCTGTATCTGTGTCTTATCCACTTCCAGAGAATACATTTTCACTCAGCCAAAGTCAATGTTAGCCTCCGCTGCGATGTTAGAAACCATGGGGCAGAGCTACACGAGGCTTCCAGCTTTCACTATTTGTGGACATTACATTATAAACCTCAACTTAGGAGTAGCAGAGTGGTTAGCTCCACGCTTTACTGAAAGAAAATTAAGGGTTGGAACATTACCTTTTACATTTTTGGGCAACTTGGGGTCTTGCCGCAATGAATTTGGATGAAAAATATATTCATAGTCATGGTCTGAGCAGTTACGAGAGGTTGCCAGGTAGTGTATCTGCTGATCGCAAAGCCAAAGATGGAGACTAGGGACAGGAAAGCCATCTGATTTAATATGCAAATTGTTGCGACACAGAAACAAACAAAAAAAACTTGAATTTATAATTGTATTTCAAAGGAATTTAGCTGATACATTGTTATTTGGGATATTTTAGAATTGCCAGTAGCAGAGATAGCTCCCAGCTTGACAACAACAAGGATAAAATAAGGTCTACGGTGCACTAGCCTGACCTTGTTTCTCTCTGGGGGGCAGTTACCTCACTCCTCGTGCCCTTTAATTGATATATAACAACACTACGGCCCCAGCTACACCAGCCTGAATGACCTTTGAACTCTGACCTCTTTGGCCATGGATAGGGTAAGGTTTGGTGTGATCCTGTGCCCTTTTTTTTTTTTTCTCTGATCTGTGCTGTAGGTGAAGTAGTTAGGGGGACAGTAAAGTGAAGTGCAGTAACCTGATCTGAACTATACGGCAACAGGCCCGGCTCGGAGTCACCCAGTCAGCACTCACTTCAAAGCCCTCAAAGACCCGAGAGCTGAACAAGTGTAGGGTAACAATGCGCCACGGCCACACCAGCTGGGCTTCAGGAATTCTACACCAGCCCAACAACATTTAGGGAATTGGTTGACTTTCTTATCCAGTGATACATGTTCAAATGGGACTGTAGAAGGGCAGATGTGATTGAGTTTAGTTAAGTTTAGAAAAGCGCCAGTTTATGAATAGACCACTGCTTGGTTCATGATCTATAGATGATAAGTAGCAGTAATTAGCTTCAGTTGGTCAGTTATAACTTCAAATGGTAAAAAGTACATAATATAATTTATAAGTAATATCAGTAGTGGAAGAAGTACGCAATTGTGCTACTTACGTAAAAGTACAGATAGTGAAGCAAAAGTATTAAAGTACCAGTTTAAAAATTTACTTAGTAAAAAAGTATTTCAGGCAGATTTTGACATAATAAGGCTTCAAATGCAGTGATTTTGATAACGTTTTGTGCTGAGTTTTGTTCAATTTTGTTTCTAGTTGTTTTTAATTGTCTATTTTAATAAAGGCTTATCTTATCTTATTTTTGTTTGCTTAAATCATGGACGTTAAAAAATAAAGCCCCAAGTACATATACCTGCTCTCAAATGTATTGAAGTAAAAATAAAAAGTACTCACTGTAAAATATTTAATTTAGTAATTACTTATGTAAATTACAGATACCTAAAATATGTACTTAAGAACAGTGCTTTCTACTTTTACTTCATAACGTTCCACCACTGCATAATATACATCGTTATATTATGTTATTATGTGTGGCTCATTGTGTAATTTCACTACAGTTGTTAAAAAGTTTTCAGTTACAAAAAAATAAAATAAAAATACAAATCTCGAAAGCATAATTCAACTCCAAACCCACGGAATATTTTTTCAGTGTTGATCCATTCACAGCAAACTATTTTCCCATTTGGAAGCTCGGGTACAGGTTTGTCAGTCAGAACTCCGTGTGTGAAATATATTTTTGTTTCTAATCACGTCGTATGTCTGTTTGTGCATATTCATAGTGTGGACTACAGGGAAGTAACGCTTTTCAATAAGACATGAGCCCCGCCGAAAACAACATTTGTGCAAACATGAAAAAATATTATGTGCATTTCAATTTCTCAACAACTCCATCATCGTTGTGTTATCCTGTGTTATATTTGTATGTAAATGATAAAAAATTAATGCTTTGTGATAAATAAAACCCAATTCTTTTTAATCACAGCCAAGCTAACACTTTCTATTTTACAACAACAAAACTGCAGACATTGCTTGGTCCTGTTCTGTATAATACATATTTTATTCCATCAGTCAGAACTGTGGGCTTTGTTCAGATCAAATGTTTCTCTGATCTGCCTCCATGTCACTGAAAGACACAACAGCTGCTTTTAATCCATAAGTCATTATTAACAGCCATAGCAAAAAAGTGTATAAATATTTCTTTATTATGAAATGAGCACACAAATCCTCACTATATGACATTTTTCCATATATACAACAGACCTATAGTCTTTGGTCTACTCATTATTCGTAATATAGTCAACTGTGTGCTTCAGAATTACAGAATCATACGCAGAATCCATACTTTTCCATTACCTCATCGGCTATAGCAGAATCAACTAAATGCTGGCTAATATGCACTCTAGCTTGTTTTGAGCTATGCAGAGGTCACGGAGGTCAAATTCACAACAACTGCAGCAGATCGCGAGGAGAAACCGGACAGTCTGGCCAAAGACGTATCCTAAAATACACAGTTGAATCCTTCCTGTGTCCTTTCCTTCACTCTTTGAAATGCTTTTCTCCCCTAATGCAGCGTATAAGTTTTGTCCAAGGACACACGGACAACATCTGAAGCCCCGTACCATGCCATTATGTTTTCTTTACTTTGGTGACTGTCCTGTATCTTAAGCTTTGTTTTTCAAGGACAAAGACACTCCAGATGTCGTGAAAAAGCAAGTAGCTGGAAAACAGTGAACTACCTGTAAAGACGAAGACGTATTAGAGTAGTAGTAGTAGTAGTAGTAGTAGTAGTAGGATGGCCGTTTCACCCTCATTTGCTTGTCTTGCACAGCCCCTGTCCCTCGTCCTGCTATTTAGAGAATGTTCCACTTTTTCATTGATGCCACATGAATTATGAAATGTGAGATTTACATACGGGTCGAAATATGTTGGCACCTTATTCTGTTCTAATAAAGCTCATAGAAAAAAATAAAAAAAAAATCAAACTCACATGGTGTTATTGCAGTTTTATGACGAAGAAGTAGTAGTAGCTATAATAGCACTAAAAGTAATAATAGATGTACTCGTTGGAGGGTACAAGGTTTGGTAGGTTAGGTTCTTCCTCCTATATATAACTCTATACATCCCTCACTTCCTCCCCTGTTCCTTGCCTGGACCTGCTAATCCGCGTTTATGGATGGGCTTTTCTCCTCTCCTCTCTAGTGTTGGGCTGCGGTTCATTCTGGTCAGGCTGAATTTGCAGAAAGGGCGGCAGCAGCGGAGGGGAGCCCCGGGCGACCGGAGAAGTGGAAACAGCCGCTAAGGTTGACGGAGAAAAATGCCGAAAAAATATGGTTGAATCCACCAGTGACTCAAGTCCAGCTATGTATACATTTAAATTGTATACATCACAGTTCATTGTATATGGCCAGCCCTCTCCTAGTGCTTTCTTTGGAATGTGTAAGTGGGCTAAGCCTTCAGCAAAAGTGTGCGTTGCCGGTGACCTTGCAGTGGAAGGTTGTAACAGCCTGATTCCTGAGTCCAAACCACAAATGTTGGTACCAAAGTAAACTCCAAAATGTGTCAAGTAGTAAAAGAATACCACCTCAGTGTTTTTGACGTCAATAACAGCTAATTTCTTGAAAAAATATCAAGCCGATCCAGTGGTATGATGTAATACGTCTATTCTGTCTGTACATGACCGGGGATGTAGGGAAAGCACCAATGTGGGTCGCTGTGTTGGAAAAACAAAATTATCTGAAAAATCTGATTGAAAATTTAGTGGTAGTGGAATCTCAAATGGGTAAAAACTGAAATGTTCCTGAAATGAAACAAAAAATATATTTCAGTTCAAGTTGTGCGCTGATCCAAGCAAAAAGTTTGTGCACTGATCCAAAACCTATAAAAATGAAAGTAGTTTTAGGAAGGGCATCCAGAGTAAAACTTTGCCAAAATAACTTTACAATGCATACGAAAACGCAGATGCTTTGCTGATGAAGGAAATACCTGAAAGATGATTTACATTCAAATCAAACTGCCTAAGTTTTGAGGTTGTGTACATTAAACACAAGGTCACTGTAAAACCAGATCCCAAAGGATGCTGTTTTTTCTTTCTTTTACTAACCTTTCCACAGAATTACTTTCATTTTGCATGTGGTCATTCATTCTATTGTCTGGGGTGAAAAATGCAGTCTAAGCAAAGGCTATAATCTTGAAGACTCTGTTAGTTTGTCTGTGTGTTGGCCCATAAGCCCCCTGGACACTGCTTGCTCAGCCTGCCTCCAGCACAGATAACACTGTATCTGGATCACACACTGAGCCCGCACAGTGCACTGGACCCATCGTCCTGGGGAGGTATTAGCTCCTCGTTTGTTCAGACTCAAGTATGTTGTGTCTCCATCAGCCAAGACGGCAGCCTCTACATCAGTGTGGAGGAATGAGTGCGGTAAGCAAGACTGCCTATTAAAATTGAATGTATTTTAATGTATTTATTTTTTTTTTTTAAATATATATTTACTTATTAAAGTGTATTATTATTATTATTATTATTATTATTATTATTATTATTATTATTATTATTATTATTATTATTATATTTTTATTGTTTGGATAAAAAAAAAAAAAAATTGTCACAGAGAAATTTGACAAGATCCATGATTTAGCTCCTGGTTTTGAGCAAGTATCTAGATGAACTGTATTAACTCAGTTGTTCTAATAGTAATATATATAGTAATTAAGATAAACGATAAAGCTTTTTCCACATAAACTACACTTTTTACTTACGAAAATACTGCTGTTGCATTTCTTTATAAATATGTAGCTTCAATACTGACATGGAGTACTTTTCGCTTCTCTGATCCCAACCTACAGTATTTTTACTACGACTGACAATCCTTAAAGATATTCCACTTTGACTATTCACTCTGTCGTTTAAATAACTTTAATACACCACATTACATCATCTGGCCATCATCTCGACCTGTTACCCTGGGACACGTTAGCTCTTAGTTTACCCTGTCCGAAGCCTGTTCCCTCTCCACAGACCTTTAGCTTCGCCTGTCTGTCAGTATGAGTGGTTGTGTGTTTGGGCGCGCTGCCACCGCCACATTAGGAGAAATCATTTGTGAGCCGAGTCTCTGAGGGCAGGCCGCTTATCGGAGCAGCATGACGTGAGTAATTACCCATGATTCACCTTGAGGACTTGATCATGAGCTCTCTCTCATCTTTCCTCCATCCTTCACTCTCTTCCTTATCTGTGCCGGGTTTGATCTTGTCCTCTGCGCTTGTCTTAAGTCGTTCTTGTTTGATTACCTCATGTCTTATACGGGATGTGTTAACCTCTAAGATGAAGGTGATGATTTGCTGTATAATGTTAGGGTTTCAGTGTAATTAAAATCTCTCCTTTCTTACTTTATAAACAGTGTTACTTACTTAACAATAGTTTTCTGCTTTATATACATTTCTGAGAGTTTTGCCATATTAAAAATACTGTTAACTGATTCACAAGAAGCTCCGGGTCAGATTTGTGTGTATCCAGTTTCCCCCATCAACCCAAAACATGCACAATAGCTAAAATCCTGCAGCTAAAGTAGCCCTGACCAGTGGTGGAAGTACTCACTTGTGTTACTTAAGCAAAAGTATAGAAAAAAAAAAAAAAAAAAAAACTCAAGTAAAAGTATCACATAAAAACATGTACTTAAGTAAAAGTATTTCAAAGTGTTTGAAAATAATAAAAATACTTTTCAGTCTAATTCAAAAATGTAGCGGTGTAGAAAGTACCGATACCTCCTCTCAAATGTAATGAAATGTATCCACTTTAAAATATACTTAAGTAAACTACAGATACCTAAAATGTATACTTAAGTACAGTACTTTACTACTACTACTTTCACTTTGTTGCCTTCCACCACTGTGTCAGACCAAGCCTGGCTCAACATTTGGGGTTGAGTATACGTGTCCTTCCTGACAAGTTGCCTCAGCGACATTGAAGGATACCGCTGGGGCAACCTTTTACTTTATGTCTAATCCTTCCTCTCAAAATGTTTTCTTTTGGGTTCATAAAGCATATCCTCTGTTTAATTTCACAGGCTTCCTGACGCAACCCTCACCAAATTTATCAAGATTCGCGACTGCATAGCTTGGAGCACTTTGAAGCTAAATTCCTTAGAAATAGTCTGTCATACACATACACATTTTGATACATTTAGTTAGTTCCAATCTTATGTGCTATGGTCCATTTATATTGTCTGCACGTCTACATGACCTTATGAACTGCGTAGACCCCGGCCTGATCTTTGCCTTTCCTTCTTCTTCAAAGCCAATTATATGAACCAAAGCAGATCTGCATATCCTCCAACGCACATTCCATTGTCTAGCGTTCCATAGAATGTTATATTAGTATGCATAATTTTCTGCTTACTCAGATGGGAAAAATCTCATGTCCTCCAACCTACAATAGTACCTGACCATAACATTCGGTTCCTCTGTTATGACTGTGCCGATGTTGAGAGGAACAAGGTTTGGCAGCTCAATGGAACAAATGACTGGATTACCCAAAGCCATTGCCAGGGAGTCTTTCTAACACTTAATAAAGAAAAAAGCAGGAAGTGAGCTATGTGTGTGCACGTGTGTGTGTGTGTGTGTGTGCATGTGTGTGTGTGTGTGTGTGTGTGTGTGTGTGCATGTGTGTGTGAGCGCGCTTGCCCTGAGGCACAGTAGTCTAACTAGTAAGACAAATAAACACTAAGCTAAAGCTCACTAGAGGGACCTGGGTAGTGGAGAGGTTGATGGATGAGGCAGCAGAAGATGTTTTTTTCTATAGCTGCAAGTGGCAGAGAGACTGGAAATACTTGGATTGTTTTAAATGTATATTGTATGGTCCGATTTCTTTCCCAGTGAACAGTGTATGATTTTTTTTTTTAAATGTAAAGGCCCCATATTATGCTATTTTCTGATCTATGTTAAGTTGTTTCCTCATCACAGACATACTTGGAGTTTTGTTTCATTCACCCATGTTTAACACACAAACATATTCAGGCGGGTTTTGTTCTCTCAAATAGAAAACACTCTGTTCCACCTTGTGATGTCATGTGGTAATACAGGAAGTGCTCCAGACATCTTCACTAGAATCATTTGGATGATTTCAGCCCTAGAACTGCCAAACTAAAGGTAAAATGTAGCTTGAAAACTACTGCTTCATGACATCACAAGGTGGAACAGAGCATTTTGACCTTTGGAGATGTAGATACACTAATAATAAAGGGTTACTCAAACATGCGTGAATGAAACAAAACAGAGGAGGTAACAACATTCAACAATATTCTCACATGACTAAAAGCTAACAAGAGTCAATTTTGCGTAATACAGGAGCTTTAATAATATGTTTTTAAGTAAATCTGACTTACTTTGTGTAATAATGCATGATGAAATGTTTAATTGTGAAGAAAATGGATGAAGTATTGGCAAATGTCCAAAGAGCCAGAGGTTGTACAACTGCAATGATTAGCGGTGACTGAGAATTACTCAAATCCACATTAAGCCCAAAATACGTTTTAAATGAGCCGTGTGCATTCAAGTTTCGTAGTTGTCATAGTTACACAATGCACGGATTAACAAGTGAAATCTCAACAAAAGCTGACACAGGCAAATTCCCGTGTGTACAATGATATTATGGAGGAAAAACCAGGGTAAGCTTTTGGGCCCTCTTTTGTAGATGTTGTCCTAAAATCCGCTAAGGCCATAATCGTTCTTAAAACACATTCACAAACAGCAAGCTCACACATACACACATTTCCCCTTTAAGCATTCGGACCATATGGCAGCTCCGAATGCTTAACCTTTAACCTGTGACACGGAGTACAGACAAAAACGCCTAAAGAAAAGTGGGTTAATCTGCACTTGCTTCATTGAATCAACAGAACACAGTAAAAACAGTGGGAGTCCTGGAAATCCTCCTTTTATACCAATAATCTCAATCACGCGTGTAGTGGAAACGTGTCTGGAGACGGCTATGGGATCAAATATTATGATGAAAATATAGACTGAAAGCAGACCAATTACTGAGTAACAAAGAGAGCAATTAAAACGTCAATTTGTAAAAGTGAAATAAATAAATAAATAAAATAGAAGCACTCAGACCGTTACCATGGCGACCAAAACATGATGTCCAACAAAAGTGATTTTTTCTTATTTTTTTTATTTTATTTTTTTCGATGACTGATAATGAGGTAAACTTTGATGATAGTTGCAAACTTTTTTTTTTTTTTTTTTTATTTATTTATTTATTTTTTTTACATGTTGTCTTTCCCCAAGGAGTTTACTAGCAGCGATCTTCAAAAAAATCTTGACAAAATGAGAAATTCGTTTTTGGTTTATTTAAACAGCATAGTGAAATCATGCATATTAAAAATCATGCACCATGACAAAATTACATTCATAGACTGTTTCGGCACAAGAAAAAGAAAAAGCCTACTCACCCCATGTGCTGGGTAGGAGATCCATCCTAGCTCTCCCTGGCTGGCTTTCGAGTCTAACAGGTTCACTGCGGAGAGAAACACACAAAGTTATGAGCGCACAGCCCTTGTTAGCCCTTGTTAGCTTCTATTAGGCCTTTTCAAATCCCAGCGGAGAGACCCCAAACCTGCGGCCCCGATCCTCTCTTGTTTTCCCAGCTGCCGCGCACACACACACAGACACACACACACACAGACACACGCACACTCTCCGCACATAAGATCTTGATCCCATCCAAACCGTAAAAGCATGTCATGTGGTTTTGAAGCAGCTAAAAGATCTTTTGATCCACAGGAGGGCGATGTCATTGTTATCATCATGGAATAAGACCGGTGCTGTTAGGAGCACAATGTCTACAGTGCATATATTTTGCATACAGTTGAAATGAAAGCAAAGCATCCTGGGAAGTGAAGTTACAGCACGTGCAAGTCTAACAGCACAATGGCGTAGTGAATAGCACATTTACTTGACAACAACAGGGTAACAGCTTTGAATCCTGGACCATGTGAGGCTTTTCTGTGTGGTTTAAACTTGAAGCCTTAAGTTGTAATTTTGATGAATTGGTTCAATTAGTTGGTGATTTTATTTTATTAGGTTTGGAGTTGTATGGGCATAGGTTAGCTGAAGATAGGCATGGCATAGGTTAGCTGAAGATTTTGGAATAAATCTGGTGTTAAATCTGTATTTTTTCGCATATACAATACTTTACTGTTATTACTGTCTTGTATGTGCAGTTTTATGTCCAGATAAAAGACACGCCCGATTTGGTTTGACTAAGAAACTGTTTAGTGGATTTCGAAGGTTTCATCTGTGGGCTACTGCCTTCTCTACCACATGTAATAGTATATGCTTTTGTCTTAAGTAACCAAAATAGAAAAATAACAAATAAATCTCCACAACTTCAGCTCTTTTTGATGGTATGATTGTCCCCATATAGTCCATTGTTAAAAAGTTAAACAGCTGTGACCACTTCCACTTTGATTGTTGTATTTGCTTTGAAAAGTTTGGACTCCGTAGTAAAATCTTCAGTAAAATCCAGAAATTTCATGTCTGAAGCATACAATCTTTGAGTAACACATAGAAATGAACAACAGGGTCTATTCTGGGTGTATGCAGATGGCAGAGTGTGAATGATTGTCATGAAATCCCAGTGTGTGTGAGGCAGTGACATATGGAACAGGGAACGCGTGTTATGTGGACGGCCTACTTCAGCAGGCTGCAGTTTAGCACCACGATAAGTCTGTTTGGACACACTACAAACAGCACACACATGCCTTCTACACAGCAGAAGAAGTGATTGGAACTGATGTAATGACAAGGTATTTCTTCAACTATCGACTCTCAATCACATATGATATGGAACAAATACATGAAGCTCTCAGAAATAATCAGTGAAAAAGTTCAAGATTATGTTTGGTTGTTAATAACCTTTGAGAAAAATATCAAAATTGTACTATATTATTCCAAGTTGGACACACATTTGTAGTAATTTCTAAACGTGAAAACTTGTACATCTTTATTTTAAAAGTTGCAACAAATATTGAAATGCAATGGATAACCTTGTTTTTGAAGAGATCCTGAAATGTTTTCATTGAACCTATGAGCTCAGATCTCTTAAAGCAATTAAAGAAGCTCTGCAGCCATTCAGGCAAGTCTGTCTAAGACAATTTTAGGGGGAAAGCTAACTGCACCTTTCAGTTTCCTAAAGCAATTCTTCCTGCACGTTAGAATAGAGACTGAGATGGAAATCATCATTTTCTCACAGCAGGCCCGATAATATCAGCCAGTGTGGTGAAGTGGCCCGTATGCACACATACAGATCACAATGGAATAAATCTCCAAACGCGCCTGAATTACGGTCCACCTGAGCTGCAGTCAGACCCGACCCACTTCCTGGCTGGAGTGGCCGCGGACACGTCCCTATTAGCAGCTAATGAAGCTATCTGTTCATGTCAGATAATAGCAGCTCAGCACAGGACCACTGCCTCCAATTTACATTTCTCAACGAGCCGAGCCCTCTGCTCAAATTGAGCCGAGCGGGAATTTGAGAGCAGAAAATTAGACCCTCTCATATCGCACATGTGTGGAAAACTGTCCCTCCAGCTGCTCTGGACTGCATGGAGAAGTCTACACCCACTCTTATATAAACACTGTGACTGGTGACAAAACTGTGACACATCAGATACACTTCCGACTATTGAGTTCGTACATGCGTTTGTTTTTACTGTAATGGGGCCATCTTGTTGGCTAAATGGGCTCTACAGTCATAGCCTTGGTTAAAGCTGCACTATGTTTGAATGGAGATAGTTCTCCTGAAGTACATACATGGAAAAAAATACATGGAAGTACTTCACAGAAGTACCTCAATCATCTTAAATCACATCCTCGGTTTGCAGCAGTATAATTTCAGGGATAAAATTTAGGGCATTTTCACATACTTCCAGTTGGCACTAAAAGTGTTTTACATCAAAGAATCACTCACCCATTCACACACGTTCATACTCCTCTCTAGACACTGGAGGCCTGTCTTGCTCAAGGATACAATAACACCATATGCCCTGGAGCCAGTGGGGATCAAACCCCCAACCTTTGAGCTACAGACTAACACAAATACCCAGAAAACTTTACATTGAAGGCTGCTTGATGTACTTTCACGCATCCTGCCAACACTAGACACATTAGTCATAACACCTCATAAAATGTAAATATATTACTATGAAATATAATCACTTTTTAAAATACATGTCATAGACAGTAGACCTCTGGTTTGAGACAAGCCAACAGATACAACTCACTTTTAATTTATCATTATTAAATGTATTTTAGCCTGAAACATTTTCCTTTTCAACAGAACTTTTCAAACTTGCCCAAAACACAGTTCATCGCTCCGGCTCCTCTCCCCACACACTGCTGGAGCGACTGAGTGTGAACCGAGCCTGCAGCCCCTGTCTGTCCCATCGGGGAGTGCCTCTAAACCAGGACTCAGTATTAATAGACGTCTGAGCTCCACGGTCTGTCAGCTGAACATCAACAACAAGAAACTGGAATCATTATTTAGCACAGATTTGGAGTGGCCTGAAAAAAATGGCTAAACTTTTTATTTTACACTTTTAGTCAGAAGAAAAGACAAAGAAAAGCTGATTTCAGGTTTAAAATTGTGATAGCCTTTAACACTTTTTATTTTTTATTTATTTTTTGTATCTTTTTATAAAAATATGTTTTTAGAAAAGCCAGGAGGAATAGTCACTTTCCCATTGGGGAGAAGGACATTGCCTTCCCAGGGTTTTATGCTGTCATTTTGGTACACTGGTGCACACTTCTTTGATGCTATATGTATTAAATTCTCCACAGTAATGTATGTATCCATATTAATTCCAAAACCAAATAACTAATAATCTTCTTCTGACAGTTATTTTATTCAACTCAGTGGGCCATAAGTCGCTCAGCCCAGCTTTAAAACTGCATACAGTGAAGCTATGAGTCAGAGATGCCAGTCCGCTTTAGCACATGGAGAAGTGAGCACAGCGCATGATAATGGAAGCACATGTTGTCTTGATACGTGATGTGGCGTCGTAGCTGGAGAGGAGGGAGTTTGGCAGGCCGCAGTGCACCCGGAGCCAGGCGACTTGTGTCTGTGTAAAGGGTGAAGTGTTCACCTCCCATTATGAATTATTCAAGTCCACACAGAGGCTCTGTCTGATGTTACTGCTGCTGCTCCCTTCTCCTCTGCTCTGTTGCCCATATTTCCCTCCATTCTTCCCCCTTTTCCCGATCTTTCCACGCTTTCCTACTTCCTTCACCTGTCTCTATACTATTATGCTCCTCATTCACCATCAGACAGACTGCATCCAGGTCTCCCCTGCTCTCATGGCTCTCATGGTATGTCTCTAAACCTGCGCGCACTTACTTTTTCATCAACTCTAAAGCTCAACGTGCCTTTGAAGCAGAGAAGCGCACTCCCTCTTAAAGGTACAGGGCAGGCAATATGTTCTTAAAACCGCACTCAAAATATTGTAAATCTTGTGTGGACATTTAAATCAGCCTACTACAAAAAATCTTAATCATATCTTTGCGCGTCTATCGTTGATTTGAGTGCCACGTCACTTGACCCGAAAAAAGAGAGAAAATAAATATAAATAGGCTCTAAATAAATAAAAACACCTCCCATAAGCAGTCATCCATGCCCATCCTGCTGGGAGCTGGTAAATTTACCTAGGTGAGGAGTTTTAGGTCTTCAAAACGTCGCTGTATAGTTTTCTGACGTCGTGCGTAAAAGCGGGGCGTGCGCTCTTGACTCTGCGGGCCAAGCCTCACCATCCGCGGCTAAAAATACTCAAGGCCTCCCGACGCCCCACGGAGCTCCCACATCACGCCAGAGCGGAAAATAAAACTTTAGATTTTAAAGAGGAAATATTTCAAGTAAATGATCTAAATAAAGACTCTTTTTGCTGTTGTTGTTTTATACAGGACCATAAAAGAAAGTCACACCACAAACACTTGACTTAGACTTGTCAGACAAAACATAAAAGCGATGTAAGAAAGGAAATGGTTTAAGTTTCCCACCACTTTATTCTAAGCAGTAAATGAGCCCGAACGACTTGTTAGCGCTAAACACCAACAATTAGTGAGTTTTATTTATTTTTTAAAAGTTGTGAAAGACGCGAAAAGTATTTAGAGTCAAACATATAAATGAACCCATGAGTGACTCTGTCTGTCATGGTATAAGAATCAGAATATAACAGAAATCTAATGTGAACTGAACGGACTGGGAGAGTCTGAATGTGTCTGGAATCGTATAACTGGCAAATAGAAATGCCGAAATAAAAACGCCACAAAGAAAAGCGATTTTGCCCTAGTTTCCAGAGTGTAGCCTATAGCTCCACAAAGTCAGCAAATTGGCACAGTTCCCAAAGTTTCTTTTAACATTTTACACATGTTTTCTGCGTAACTATGTGTAAATAATATGTGTGTCCAAATGTTCAAAACTCGTTACAAATAATAAGGCTTCGTGCGTAAAAGTGTGTTCTGCGTGTTTCACTTCGTGCGTAAAAGTGCGTTCTGCGCCATGAAACAACAGCACGGTTCTAATATACTGTGGATGGATCCAAATGAGCTTGAGGATGATGGAGTAGAGAGTAGCGGCTCGCTGCTGACACTATCTGGCAGATGAATCCATGCAAAAGCCAGTTGACTCGTTTGTTTGATAATAACATGAAACAAATACGAGGTCCTGTCCCCTCTGCGCTGTCTGACCCAGGACTGATGTTCCTGTATCTACAACTTTCCCAATCTCCTCTATTTCTGCCTCTCTCACTTTACTCTCCACGAGCACAAGTAGCCTAAAAGCCCCTGTCTCTTGTCACGCAAACAGTAGCACCACTTTCTCCTATCACTCTCTTCAACAACTGTTCTGTCCCGTTCACTAATCTACAAGCTGTTTTTTATTACTGCAGCCTATTATTTGTTCCATATACAACATTTACAAGAGACAAACCCAAACGCCTTCACTGCTACAACCTTTTGCATTTGAACTGAATCTAAAACATCGAACACACAGGTCACGGTCAAGTGAAAGATATGGTTTAATAGAGAAAGACTGCGGCTTGAGAAGCGTAACAGAAAATCAAATATAGTAAAAAAATACCACAACAACTGCATGGAAGTATAAGAGAATACGGCAGGCTATATGTTATGGCTCTATGTTCAGTTATGAGAGTATTGAAGAGTTTAAAAAGACAGAATTACGCATTAGTTGTGTCGGGCTCAGTGTCTCTGTCAGCACTGACCTCTCACCGTGGCCTCGGCCTACAGCCTATATTTCCTAAACTTTCGCAACTTTTTAGTTATATTTATTTTATTATATTTGTCTCTGCACCCACTCTGCACTCTACTTTATTTCGGCTATGAAACTTTTTTCCCCCCCTCAGTTATCCAGCTCTCATCGGTTACACATACACGTTTTGTGCGTGAGTTACAGGGCAGAGAGAATAAACAGATACAGATATACATAGGCGCAACAAAATCCTCACTTTATAAAAGGTTAAAAAAAAAAAAAAAAAAAAGCCACATGTTGTGTTTATGGTAACTAAACATCAAACTCTTAATTACGCGCCGTGATAAATAGTGTCATACTTCAACAAATCAATAAAAAAGATAAAATAAAATGACACTACACGACTGAAGAACCACAAACTAGATTTATTTAAAATGAATAAATAAATAAATAAATAAGATTGTGTTATCTCTCAGATCTTCACTGAGCTCCCGTCCGTGTTTTTCCACACCGACACAAACTAAAAACGGGACTTGTTAAACGCGTCTTCTTACTTGTCCTAAACTTCACAGCGAACACCTCCACTTAGACAAATGATCCGACTGAAACATAAACTGACACAATAAATAAACAACCTCAAAAACACCGCTTAACCCGTATCTCTCTCTTTTTTTGCGCGTTTGCGTCTGTGCCCACGCTCTGTTTACAGTCTTTAAATGTGCATGAGTGTCTGACTGTCTGCATCCCAGCCGTCTGTAACCTATATTCCTGAATGCTGACTTATTTTGGATAAATACGATTGAGATCCTACAAAGAGAGTCCTCATAGCTCTCCTTGGAACACAACTCCACTGTCTCCGTCTTTCTGTCCAACTGTCACGCCATCATTGCGCGTGTTCACCCCACTTTATCCCCCGCTCACCCCACACCACGCGCCATCCTTTGTCTGTTTGAAGTTTACTCATCCACAATTTGGCCCGATGTCTTCACAGTGTCACCTTCACGCTCCACGTCGTTGTTGGTCTCAGTCATATTTGGGACAGTAACGGGTCAGTCAGTCAGTCAGTCCCCGGTGTCCCAGTGTCTCTCAAACACAGACGCTCAAAACCCTTGCGCGTAAAACAAAACGAGTTATCTTACCTTCATTGGGGGGATAGATGATGGAGAACGCAAGAGGGATGTAGCGCAGTAAAATACTTAAAATGGGAAAAAGAAACGATCGCGCAGTGCAATCCATGGCGCCGGATCAGTGGTACATAACTCCATGAAGCCACTCGCGGATCTGAGAGCGTGCTCGTGCTCCTCTGCTCACACTCGCTCGCGCTCCTCTCGCTCTCTCCCCCGGCTCCTCGTGCGCTCAGAGGCTGCGCGCAGGTTTCCGCAGGGTCCTAAAGAGTCACAGCGGCACATTAGAAAAGGCAGTGAGCCGGTTCAGAGCCGAGGTGGGTTCAACACAGGTCACTGGGAGAGGCCAAAGGGAAGCGCGCGCGGAGCAGGGAGTTAATGGGAATTTCCTTCAGAAGTAAAAGGTGAACAAGTACCACGTGACTCAGTGACACGAGCACCCCGTTATCGATGGATCAGGATCTCTGTGTAAGTAATCAAGTCACACAGAGCAGGGACGGTTCATTTCAAAACAATATACCGTATTAATACCAATATTAATACTATGTTTTAACAGATCATTACACGTGCGAAAAACTTTATGGCATTAGACAGAAATAGCCACAACAAATAAATAAATAAATAAATAAATAAATGAATAAAATGAATTAATAAATACATAAATATATACATACAATTAATAATAATAATAATAATAATAATAATAATAATAATAATAATAATAATAATAATAATAATAATATAAAAATAAAATAATGCTAGCAAAATACATGAATAAATAAATATATGAATAAATACAAAATATTTTAATTAGAAAATAAATAAATAATTAAATAAAATTGAATTAGGTCATACATATATATGGTTTCATCATTAATGAAACCAGTAAATGTAAAAGTCATTAGTAACACCATGATATTCTCATTTGAATATGTGCTATCACTATTTGAGTTGAGTCTGATAATTTGTGTGACACATTTCAGCTGCACTACCACTAAAGACATACAGGTAGCACCTAAGTTTGTTTTATTGGGATGTTGAGGAAAAAGTGTCACAATCCTGGCACTTGTCAAACAGAATGACAGTACTTTTTGTGGAGACTCCACTTACTGAAGCCTATTTATCATGGTGTGGATGGACGTATGTTGTTTTTGCATTCAGCTCCACTGTGAGGACCGCGAGGGGCCTCCCACCACAAAGTCGCTGATCCGCAGTGAAAGGCTGGACTGCAGCAGAGCGAGGGTCCACGCTGAGACGCCAGCTGTTCTCAGGGGGAGGTACAGGGGGAGGCTGGGCCAGGGGGTGTGTGGAGAAACTAGTTCAAATTCAACATAAGCCAAAAAATGGAAGGAATAGCAATGAAAAAAAAAAGTACAGTACTTTAACCCAATGTGAATGAGAGTATATATAGAGTATAGCACCAAATGGAGTGAAGAGCAGGTGGAGACGTTCAGAAAATTGTCAAACAAAACCATGCAAGATATGTGTGTGAATGACTTAACAACTAGGCCATCCCAAAGCAAGGAAAATGATATAAAATACTTAATTATTCTGAGCCTACTTCTCCAACCTCTGACCAGAACAATTACAAAGAATTAAAGTGATCTGAATCCAAATCTATACCCACTCATTTGAAACTACTGTATACGTGATTTACAGCACCGCATTACACAATACACTTTCCTCATAGGGTACAGTTGAGAAGTTTTAAACGGCCGGGACAGATTTATCGGAGACATAATGAAGCTGGTTGTGATTGATTGACTTGTGGGTGCAGTGGTCCAGCTCGGGTTTCGGCTCTTGTCAGTGGAGACAGAGAGGGGCCGTGCCAGGAGGTGTCGAGGTGTATTAAGTGGCCCTGGTGTGTGGATTTACTGTGGGCTTTAGAGGTGCCAGCTCCAGTTATACATCATGCTCTATGTGCACGGAGCACCAATTCACTTATTACACCTCGAGAAAGATTGATACAAGGGGCTTTACGGCACGCAGTAAATTTGAAAAAGGCCGAGGCTGAAGGAGGAAATAGTTAAGCAAAATAGTTTCGATATAAATGAATTGGGCACCGAATCCAACTTTTGGCACAAACAGCTTTCATCACAAGTACTTCGGATACCTTTCCTCGCATGGGATTGTCATAATACACTGCATATGTTTAGCAAAACTGACCACTTCACAAACTCCTGCAGACTCAATATGCTCAAAGAAATACAAAAATCTATTATGAATTATAATTCATAAAAGGAATGAGTGAAAGTTATATAGTAGCAAGCATCACACGTAATAAAACTTTGAATTGCCTTGCTGCATTTTGAAGTATAAAAACTGGGCTTATCACTTTGGAGAATGGTCACTAGTTTGAGTAGTTTAAGACTTATATTCTCTTAGAGTTCTGTCACTATTTCCAGCCTACATGTTAGTTCATTCTAATTGCTAAAAATGTGCTTTTGATTGTGGTAAATTGGAAAAACGCATGTATCCCTCCTCCCAGCCGTCGTGCTCCACACAAACTCTTCCCTCTTCTCGGTGACTAGACTTGTCCATTGTTGAAGCCAGGCCAGTGGAACAATCCACAGTGAGGTGAGGGTCATATTGATTCAAAGCCACAATTGTAAGTCATTGTAGGTCCTGACAGGGAGAACCATGTTGTTTAGTAGCAACTTTGAAGGAAGCCAAGGTTAGGCGTTTCTCTCCATTGCACAGTAACAAACAGATAAATAAACAGTGACATAGACTGACTGTGCTGTCTTCCTGTGGTTCATGGACGACATTCCTCCACACACTCACACAGAGCAGGGACCGCGGAGAAGCTACGGGCTGCCATGTAACTTTATCCCCCAAACAGAGCACTTCAGACTGGGATAGAGTCACAGAGGCAGCACCCTAGCAGGGCCGGCCCTAGCTCTTTTGGCACCTTAGGCGAGATTTCTAAAATTGGATCTTTTTGCCAAGACATTTGTGGACAATAGACCATGAATTAGGAGCCCTGAATCAAATTCTGTATTGATTTTTAAGCCGGTATTTAAAAAGCAAACACCAGTCACAGTCCAGTCTTTAAACTTTAGCCCAGACTCCTGGCCTCATGTTTTATGGTACTTATGTAAGAATTCAACTAAAAAAGCTTTGCACTTGCGTTGCGTTTTTTGCCCTATTGAATCTACAAACGTATTAGTTCATCAGCTGTTTGTGGTCGTAATTCCAAGAATAAGAGGTGAAAAATAAATACTGACTAAGAGCTTGTGGGCTGTAGAGCGTTATTTTGGACTCCAAACTGTCTCCAGAGTCTTTGATTCCACACTAAATGCTCTTAATGATTAGGCTCATTCAGATTCATTAGAAGTCCTTGCGTATGATACTGTCTGGTGGTCCCAGCCAGGCCCTGCTCCCTAGATTTCAGGACTGGGGCAAGGAAGCAAATGGAAGGAAAATAATTATTATTTATGTATAGAATAAACATGATTTATCAAAGTTTTTATTTTTAGATAATCCCTCCGCCCCCCTCTCCCCTAAGCAAGATGACCATTTTATTTATTTAATTTAATTTTATTTCTGGAACCACAGATAGAGATTAGAGAATGTTAAAATTTTTGCTTTTTTTCAAACACATTTTTTTTTTTTTTTTTTTTTAATAAAACCACAAAAAAAAAAAACCCAAAACCCAAAAGGCACTGCCACTACTTCTGTTGCCCATTACTTTGTGCTATGCTAAACTGGCACCATTATTATTTTTCATACAAACCACAAGCTCTTTCTTTTACAGCATTGAACTCATTAGGCCAAAGGAGGAAGTCTGTTTGCCTTTATCTCCTCTTAAAACAACTGCAATAATCTTTGTTTATGATTGCCAAAACGCCTGGTTTACATTAAGTCCGGCGTGTGGTTTTCAGTTGATTCTATATGGATATCAAAATAAGCTTAAGTCTGTGCTTTAGTTACATGAAATCAACATGAAAGCTTAACCTTCTAAAAATGTAAATTGTATGTAGATACTTAAAACATTAAACCGTGTATAATTTCCTTTAGCTATAAACATATTTGTTGACATATTTATGTTAAAGCTGCAAAGGTTTTTGCTCTAAATAATTTCAGTTTATTTTAATAGATTCTGTTTTCAGCCCTCACTAGCGGTCTTCCTCAGTGTTCACATGATGTTGCTGTGATGTGTCCGGTCAGTTGATTTAATCACGTTTTGCCGCTGTCTTCCTATCGGCGGAGGCAGGACGACAGCGCCACCTGCAGTCCCACTTCTTCAGGAAGTATCCCAGGTGTGTGAGAGTAAAAAAGCCCCCCTCATCCCGGTTTATAGTCCCGTGGGCATGTTTGTGTATATCGATAGCGTCGTTAATCCAACATTTAAACTGACCATTCTGAGGAAGACCACCAGTGAGCAGTCGAAACTGTTAGGTATGAAAACAAACTAAACCTGTGTCTGGAAGAAGAATCTATGAAAAAAAATTAACGTAAGACCAGAGGAACCTCATTGGACTATAATGATGTCATATATTAAAAATTGTATATCTAATTTAAAACCCGACTGCGTAAGATTTCATTCAATAAATAGATTACAATTTCAAGTTTCAAGTCAGATCTGTGGAGCGGCAAGCCCATCCACAGTATGAATGCATGTTTATTGAGCAATAAAAAACACCCATATAAAAATAGCTGCTTTTATGTTAGCTTGTTGGGTGAAGTCCATCTTATTGTAACTCAAACATTCATCTCACATCTGCTTGTCAAACTTTTACAATATTTTTTTCTCATTTTTTTGGTGTCCCACTTTTTGTCTGTCCTTGCCCTTGTCCAATCCGAGCCACATTTGCTCTCCCTGTGCAGCGGAAGAGCTGACTTTGCCATACAAATCCATAACCCAATTATTCAGTGGTGCATAGGCAGGAAATGTGTGTGAGACTGAGACACCCGCAACCAGACACATACACGGACACTCGGAGCAGGGCTGCACCAACACGGCCGGCTGCAATTAACTCGGGCGACTCAAATGTGGGAAATAGAGTCTTTGAAAGCGAAGCTGCCAAAATGAAACACTTTTTTAGAGTAGAGCGGCTCGGCATGTCAGCGCATTGTGTACATAAAGTGCTTTTCAGAGTGCAGTTACAGAATGAATACTGCAATCATTTGGTGATTATTAAAGTCTTTTATGGTGTATTGTTAGTTTGGTCCCAGTTCACTCTGTGCACAACGGTGGCCGGCTAGGTCCAATCAGAGCGACAGTCGGCATCACCATTTCCACCGTAATGTAATGTCTATGAGGTTTTTGCAGAGTGGCGCTAAAGGTATTTCAGTCTGTAGCATTATTTAAATATTTATTAGGCTCCAAAATTAGCCCTGGCTCATGAAAAAGTACCTTTGTAAATATTTCCCTCGCATTTGTAAAGTGTTTTAACATGTTGTCAGTGACATCCATCCACATCTCCCTGCCCACTGCCTGCCTGATCTGTCAGTATTTATTGATAATAGATAGTGATGGGACTTTTGGCTCTTTTACGGGATTCGTTCATTTCAAAGAGCTGTTCATTATTTATTATTTATTCATGACAGAAGCCAATGTGAGAACTCATTTTATAAACAAGCCGTTCAAAAGACTGATGCGTTTTATACTTACTTTTATGACAGAAGCCAATGTGAGAAGTCAATTTAAACAACAAACTAATCACGGAGAGGGACGACCATGACTAAGATCTGTTCAAAGTGAGAGTGGAAGTGTGTTTACCCTTTGGAGTTGATAGGTTTACCTTTACCTAAGTTATAGTTCAAAGAGAAGAGAAGACAAGAGAGATTATTGATGCTCAATATTGAGGAGAAAGACGGGGAGGCAAAACCTTCAGTTACAACCTCCTCACCCTTCTGAAGTCTCCACCGCCTTTCAGCTTCTTTTATTAAAATTAGGATCCCTAGTTACATGCACACTGCCCACTTTCAAGGGGATCCATTTAGCAAGGAGTGTGAAAACACATATTACACAGATCACATAGAAATATACCCCCTCTGCATTTCTTTCGGTCACTCCTTAGTTGCACTTCCTTTTAAGCGCAAACATCCTCCCAAGATGTTTTCAGTTCTTAAGTTCACAAGTTCACAGTGACCTCTCCCGTGTGGTCCTGCAACTCTCACAAGACATTCTCTGCAAGACTCAAAAACAGATATTAGTACCTTTAATCACATTAATCATATTAGAGATTACATAATTAGCATAATGATTATAATAAGAATGATTATAATAAAAGTGATCATTACATTACCTTTTTAAGATTCACAGTGAGATTAACATATTGAATATATATTGAATCCATCAGGAATTATGCTTAATCGAAATAAAATGTTCCATCCATCCATCCATCCATCCATCCATTTTCTTTCACTTATCCGGGGCGGGGTCACGGGGGCAGGAGTCTAAGCAGGGACTCCCCGACTTCCCTCACCCCAGAGCTGATGTTCATGAACATCACATCACTCGGTAAAAACCTCATACACATTAAATTACGGCAGAAATATTCATGCCGACTGTCCCTCTGGACTGGAACTAGCCGGTTATTGTTGTACACAGAGCCAATGTGGTCTTCTCTGGGCCACTGTGGTGTGTTATAGTTACAAATCTATTAACCCCTGTCCTCCTATGTGATATTTATCTGGTCTTCGGCTATGGCTTTCTAGTCCATACAAAGTTTATTTTTCTACTGTCGGTTATGTGGCGTCAAAACTAAATGTTTACAAGACTCACCCTAGAGTAACCCATGTCATCATCGCACAATCTCCAAAAACTGTTGTTTAAAAGTCATAATAATAAAAAAATCTATCCAAGTCCAGTCCATAAACTCAAATTTTTAAGTTTCTTAGGGGGGGGAAAAAGCTTTGTGAATGCCAAATACAATTCCCTGCATAGTAAACTTGTGCAAACTTCTTTCTCTAAGCATTTATTTCAAAGCGTGTGTTTTTATATCCTTTATGAACTAGTCCGTTTAACAGGTTGAGCACATATTTACCTGTTTGGTGCGTGATCCAGCTGTTTGTGATTAGATCTCCTTCCCACAGCGCCCTACTGTACCTGGGAACAACATGAAGCCACAAGCAGAGCCCTTCAGCATACCAGCCATGTGTTTATTTACTGCAGCAGCGCTAAACAAGGCCAAACCATGAGCGCTGGTAATTAGAGAGGCACAGAACAACACTGGGGCTCCGTGATGGCACTGTGGTCTGGTCACAAGAATGAGAACGTGCAGACACAAGCTTGCTTTTTCCATTTGGGTTCAGATCTAGTCCTTTTGGCTGCATCATTATAACCCACCTAATGACCCTGGTGCTTGAAGTATAAATCCAGGAGCAGTTTGCTTTGTGGCTATTAAAGGTTTTGGGTTAGTCATAAATCCACTGCACCACTTCACGAAACACTGTGTTTTTACTCCGAGCATGGTTGTCGAGGAGGTACTAATCGAGGGACCTTTGCAAAGGAGGCACTGTGCTTATGTATTTATATATACGTATAAAATATAGTGATCTTTTCTTGTTTTGTTAAAAAAATGTGGATGTAGAATTTCATTATTAATGTAGAAAAAGTGGTAAAACTTTATTATAACTGCATTTAATAAAGCATGAATAAGACTTAATTCAAAATGAACACACTGTTTATTTGCAAGTAGAAGCAGAAAGTACTTAAGTAATACCTTAAACTTATTCCTAACCAAAGCCTCTTATTTAAGAAATTTAGCTTGAAACATTCATGCATTCAGCTATTTGTTTATTATCAATTAAGTCTTTGTTCATGCTTTCCTAAGGCTGGTTAAGGTGTAGTTATTATAAAGTGTTAAAAAATCATACAGTCATACATTTGATTTAGTCACATATATGGTTACGTGATGTTTGGGGTGTAGCGCCTTTTTTCTGTCCTGCGCAGTGGCACGCCTTTGTAGCAAAATCCAAAAAACATTTTCAAAAACAAATCAGTTGTGCAACACTTGTAAAGAAGCCATATCACAAGCACTGTAACATTTTTGTGCAACTCTTTTCATTTGAGACATTTGTACATGGCCTGAGCTGTGACCTCTCCTGTCGCCCCCTGGACAGTCACTGCAAATTTGCCAAAAAATGTCCAAAAAATTCTAATAAATGACTTAATACGTCTCTAGTGCTAGTTTAATAATTGTGTAACTGTCCCATCTTTAAGAATATCTTTTTAACATTTACAATTGGATTGGTCTTAGGAAATACAGCCGTCACACCATAGCACATCGACATTTTTTTCAGAAAAGTCAGATATGATAAAAAATAAGAAAATGATCATTATCTCTTTTGATTTATAGTTTAAACTGTTAATCCCAGAACACTTCCTGGTGCATACATGCCAGATCAGATCCTTGTGTTTTTTGTATAACTGTCTTGTTAAATATGTGATTTTTCAGGTCACACTGCAGGACACCCTCTACAGCATAAAACTGCATATATCTTTTAAAAATTAAAGTAGAGATAAAGGTGTAAGTTTGCTAAATAATGTACATGCTTCCATTTATGCCAACACTTTTATGAGCTTCTAATGAAAAGTGTTACATTCACACCACAGGACATTTTACCACATTTTGTTAAAATACCAAGAAATGAAACACAACTTCATTTTAAAACTCTATGTCATTTATAGAATACATATGTGTGCACAGTTGAGCTGAACATTGGAGGAAGAAATGTAACGTGGTATTTTATAGTTGTATTTTCTGTTGAAATCAATACAAGATCATGTCCTGTAATGAATGAGTGTGTGTTGCTTTAACTTTACTGCATTATTCACACCAGTCTAGTCTTGGATATAGTTCCTGTTCCATCTGCTGTAAGATTACACACACACACACACACACACACACACACACACACACACACACGAACAGGCTGCACACACTGTACATATGTTTAAGTTTTGTCTTGAGTTTGCCAAAGTCTTGACAGCAACAGCGGCTTCCAAAATCTCGACTACTTTTTTATAATTTTTTTTCTTAATAGTATGTAATAAAAGTGTGTTGTGTACTTCATGACCCTATAAACATGTATGGCATTTGTATATTACAGTATAGAATTTAAAATAATAATCATAGGGTGTGTATGCGTGTCAGTACATGGGTCACAAAATCGCACTCTTTCGTCTCTCTCTCTCGTCCTTTTGTCATCATGGTCTGAATCCTTGTTATCTGGGCCTTGGCTCCACCTTTTCCTCACTAGTTCACATAGGATAAATATCACGTTCATATCACATCACTCACATAAATAAACTCTATGCACAGACAGTTGTTTACCTCTGCTGCTGCGGGACAGGAAGACATGACAAAATGGAAGACACGGAGGAGCAGCACACGCCTGCACTCAGACGCAATGGCACTGGCATACAGAAATATATTTACATTTGGAATTAGTTTGACTGAAAAACTCTACTCATTTATTGAGGAAGAATACTGAACGGGGAATCTATTTGTCAATGCAAAACACTAGGAAGGATTTGAGGAAATGTCTGAGGAAAGGGAGATGAGGTCCCAAAACCAGATCTAATCTATTTTAAATTTTAGGCATGGTTTCTGATATTCTGATATTATTTTTACTTAAATTTTTTCCTCTCTTTTGGTAAATTTATGAATGTATTTTTTAAAGGGCCACACACAGCTCAGTGGAGCGACAGTAGCTCAGTTGGTAGTGTTTGTCCACGACTCCAAATGTTAGCAGTTCGAATCCCACTCACACAGGTTGGCGGTGCGATTCTAGCTCCCACAGATGAATGCTGTTGTTCTTGGGCAAGACACTTAACCCACCTTGCTCCCAGTGTCTGCGTACACCGGTCTGTGAATGTGTGTGTGAATAGGTGAGTGGTTCCTTGACGTAAAGTGCTTTGAGTGCCCTGAAGTGGAAATGTGCTATATAAAAATGTGACCATAAATGACTGAGAACAACACTGTATAAAATGTATTTATATGGGACTACTTCATAGCCTCCCTGAATATCTCACTTGCTGATTGAACTTTGATACCAGAACCTTTAATACAAGATCTCATGATTTTCTACAGCTAAAAACTGGCCGCAGTAGAACTGAAATGGGCCAAAAAGGTTTTTATTATTTTGCTCTCCCAAAAAGGAATACATTCCAAAGACTTGCAAAACTGCATAGATTGACGCACTTTAATAATGTAGTGATAAACATTTATAATCACACCTGCACCTGTTTTTAATGTTTTAAATGGATCTGTTTATGTTTTGTATTTTTTCTTAATTTTAAACAGAGCGAACATGAAAAGGAGAGTCTATGTGCTCTCATTGGGCTCTGTATAAGTACAGATGAATGAAATTAAATAAATATATAGCTGTTCTCATCAGTTTGGGTGTAAAAAAAAAAAAGTCTATATTTATTTCTTCCTGTTATTATTACTTACTTTTATTATTATTACTACGTTGTTTTTTTTTTTTGTTTTTTTTTATGAATACAAGAATGCTTTGTACTATGTGTTAACTTTACTTGACACACCTGCTTCCAAACATATGAAATAGCGCTAATCAGAGATAGGCCTTTCAGTCATCAAAGCTACTGCTGGGTTTACCTGCTGGGACAGACAGGATCAGGCTGAAACATGGCAGCTGAGTGACACCAACCAGACTTAGTTCATCTATTTATACTATTTCAACACCTCCTCATTAAGAGCCACTTAAATGCAGACGGAGCCCGTGAATCATGCCTCTATAGATATAACAATGCAATTAATCCTATGTACAGTGAGATGACTGATGTTACTTGGTTAAATCACTCACTTTCCCTGTTATCTCATTTTAGCTTGTTGAGAGAGTATTCCTCAAACGTGCTGAAGGCTGGGTGTGGTGTGGTGACTATCTCCGCAAGACCCATCTGAAGAGCTGGAGGATCATCGCGCGAGGAAAGAGCTACTGGGAAAAACCTCGGCCTGGTGCCATTTCGGTTGTGGCCTCACTCAAAGGCCGCAGTCATGCATATTACGCAGATTACAAGCCCACTGAAAATATAAACATGCATTACAATATAGCTATTCATTAGTTCACATCACAGGGTAAACACCGGAGCCAGCTTCTTTTAAACAACTGTCAAGTGTGGTAACAAGTCCCAACGTATGCTCAGATGTAGGTTTTATATACCGCTGCAGTCAGCATATGAGGACTATTAATGTAACATAGAATTTGATGAGGTATTGGCAATGGATACGATTCCAATACATTTCCAATAATAATAATATGAAGTCATGGTGACGGCTGACTTAGCAATATTTATAGCTATGTTACCAACTGATTGTATAATTCAAAGCAGAATTGGACTATAAAGTGAGGGAAAGACTAAACTAGAGTTAAAGGCACCACCAGGCTACCATACAGTAACAGGTCAGATCTATGGAAAGATGAGCCCGCTTAATGTAAAGTCACGTGGAGCAATAAAAACACCTGCAATTTTAATGTCATACTGTGGAACTGTGGAAAAGAAAATAGTGCAATTGAATGTTCTGATTTGCAGCGTCAGATGTTAAAAGCCCTCTACCCATTTTTTTCTGCATGCATTTGAGCAAAATTTGTGCCCCAATTTTTGTACACAACAAAATATGTTTCTTTGTACTGTTTACAACTAAAGTATACTATTGTCTGATAATCAGGAGGTGTGCGTTATCGTGCTAGTTATTGTTAGCGCTATCATGCCCGTAAACTCCTTTCTCATCTTTTAAGGTTGGGAAAAGCTCTCATAAACTCATTGCGGTGAATAATTAGGATGCTTGGAATGCACAAGGTAAGTGAGGCAGTGGTGTAGAGGAAGTACTCAGTTTTGTTACTTAAGTAAAAGTACATATACAGAGGTTAGAGTAACAGTTTCACATGGAAAAAATCTACTTAAGTATCCATTTAAAAATTTACTTTAAGAGTAAAAAGTAAAAGTATAGTGTTGTTAAAATTTAGCCAAATGTGTTACACTATTAAATTTAGTAATATTGATTAAAAATTATTCAAACTTTGATCAACAGTTGCAATATGAATTGATTTCTTAATTTTTTTCATGAATTTTGTGTGTTTATTTTTGTTTGCTCAAAGCCGAAGCATTGAAAAAAATAACTCCTCAAATCATATGAAAAGTACTTTTTACTTTTCAGTCCTATTCAAAAATGTAGTGGAGTAGAAAGTACAGATACCTGCTCTCAAATGTAGTGAAGTAAAAGTAAATAGTACCTACTGTAAAATGTACTGAAGTAAAGTACAGATACCCAAAAATTCTACTTATGTACAGTATTTGACTACTACTTTTACTGTTACCTTCCACCACTAACGTGAGGGATAACTTTGGACCACTGGACACTGTTTAAAATGAACTACAGAAGTTTTTCAATCAGACCGCCCCCTGTCATTAAAAAGTAAGTAGTGTGTAAGTTGCTGATGTGGAAAATCGAACAATTACGTGCTTCTTGGATGATTTTGTTTGCTCAGTGGAAAATAATTACTCAAGCTCCTAATGAGAGGATGTCACATGAGTGATTATACATTACAGACAGCTTCAAGTGGATCGCTTACTCATCAAATAAACCTGCTACACCGGATACAAAACAGAGGAATTTTAAAATAAACTCTGTCTGATAGAGCTTAAAACAGAAGTGAAGTTATCTACTTTCTATAATCTATGTTTATTCCGGTAACTCAACGTTCATCACACATCAGGTATGCTAGCCTCCATTATCCTATTATTTGTCAGTGCACTATGAGTGTGTATAAGGCAAACATATGGTTACAATCAGCATGACTGCACACACCACAAAACCTCAGTGTTAGTCTAATCTCTAAATACCAAATGTAATGGGCCCGTGTCATTACACAGCCTGCCTTTATGACACACAGTATACGCATTGAACAGTGGAGCGATCAGTGTGTTTGGACCACATCACTGAAACACGGAAAGGGGAGCGGGAAAATCCTTGTCAGTCGTCACGGCGACCAGCTTTCGTGTACAGACTGTCTGAGGTGTTTCCTGTTTCACACAGTACTTTTACAGACTGACAACAGTGTAAACAAGGGGTGTATTTCATGCTATGACACAAACATGTTCATTTGCTGTTCTTTTTGCGTTTATTCTTACTGTTCGTTTTCAGAATCCAGAATGTGGTGTTGTCAGCTTTGCACAATGGGGCAAAATGGCCTGTTTGTGTTTTATTATCATCATAACAACAAAGACCCATGTAGCTGTCGGCCCCTCCTATTAATGGCTGCTGATCACGCTAGCAAGTAGCACTCCGCGACACTGCCATATCCTAAGTGTATCAACAATTAAGAAAATAAAATTGAAGAGCAAAGTAAGCAAAGAGCAGTGGGTGTATGCCGATGGAAAATGGGGATTGATCGGTGATACTTTTCTTTTGTCTTGCAAATGAGCAATTAAAGGCTGCTCAAAATCAAAGAATCACTCCAAAAGCAGCTTCAAGAGGGTAAATGAGCAGAAACAACTATAACATGGTTAAAAGCTCTGAAAAGTCCATCCATCCACTTTCTTCCACTTATCCGGGGCCGGATCGAGGGGGCAGCAGTCTAAGCAGGGACTCCCAGACTTCCCTCACCCCGGACATGTCCTCCAGCTTCTTTGGTGGGACCCCAAGGCTTTCCTAGGCCAGCCGAGAGACATAGTCCCTCCAGCATGTCCTGGGTCTTCCTCGGGGCCTCCTCCCCGTGGGACATGCCTGGAACACTTCCCTACGGAGACATCCAGGAGGCATCCTGAGCAGACGCCCGAGCCACCTCAACTAGTTCCTCTCAACGTGGAGGAGCAGTGGCTCTACTCCAAGCTCCTCCCATGTGACGAAGCTCCTCACCCTAACCCTAAGGATGTGCCCAACCACCCTACTGAGGAAACCCATTTCGGTCCTTTGTATCCACGAGTGGAGGAGTTCAAGGTCTGAAAAGTCAATTTTGCATAATAGATCTGCTTTAACATTTGCTCTTATTATAAACATATAGCTATAGTTTATGTTCCAAAGAAAATAAATACAATAAATGTTTGGTTACTACACAGCCTACTAAGATTGAGTGCAAAACAACCATTGACTCTAATATGGAATTGCTTTATGCACCTGAGAGTAATCATTCTAAAAAGCATGCACATTTTTGTAAGGTGAGGACCAGTGAACTAACCACTCTGCCACTGTGTATCCCTTATATAAACCAGAATAATTTATACCACGATAATAATACAAACAAGTGTTCAAACAAGCACTGCCAAAGCAACACAGTTTGTCACATCTGCAGACACCCATACTATAAATCATACAACACTACATTTGTTCTGTTTTCAGTCTAAAACTAGAACTTGATGTGGTAACTATAACAAGAGCACAGTGCACGAAATGTATTAATCACTGGTTTCTGTTTCTGGTTTCTTAAATCCAGTTGATTCAAAGACTTTAGTTGAGTCTAATTGAACTATTTATTAACATTGTTTACTGTGTACGTCTGGGATGATGACATTTTAAGCATCACTGACTCACAATTTTGGATTAGTGATCTTTAAGTTGGAATAAAAACATGCTGGAACAATATCCTGACTTTAAACATCACAATATATTTTTCCGTGATTCTAACTGTGTCTGCTACCATAGACTGTGAACGGGCAGATTACCTCCATTTGTCTTCATTAGCATATTAGCTAACAGGCCCTTTGCTGGAGCCCGTGGGAAACTGCTGTAATTGCTAAGATAGCTGAAGTACACCACAGAAGGGATCTCTAAAGCCACGTGCATGTGCGTTTGAGTAATAGCACGCTGCCGGAGAGGAACTACTCTTTGACTCTCATACTTCATGTTGCTATGCGCTAACACTACATCATCGAATGTAAGTGAAGCATTCAAGAAAAAACAAGCCCGAAAATCCCTAAAGTAGCCCTCTGTTTCTCAATGTAAGCATGGCAATTTATCAGTAGTGGACAAAACTTAAGGCAGAATTTCGTTCCAAATGAGGAGATGCTTCAAGACTCTCAAAGTTGCTTTAAAAATACATTATTCCCCACAAAATCTGTAATTGAAATCGTACAATCACTACAACAAATGTGCTATATAACAGCAGAATACTGTACATTTATGAGGTGGGTTGCAGTTGCATTTAAATGAGTAAATTTAAGTATAGTTGTATATATTTTCAGACACCATACTTTTACTCCTGCTTGAGTTACATATTGTGCAGAAAAAACTTTGGTTACACTTCCCACTGTAAATGACAAAACAATAGAACGCATATATAAATGGACATAGCTAACCTGCTAGCGGCCACGTTCCAAAAAGGTAATGATCATGGGCGCGGCTCCATTCACTCAGGCTCCAATTCACTTCACATTGAAAAATGATCACCCCTTTCGCCATAACTGCTACTGTCAGTCTTGTCATTTTGGTCCTAAAATGGTTATATTGACCCACTCTACATGATCCTGGTATTTTTATTTCACTGTCTGTGAAATAGTCTTTATTTCACTGTCTGAAGAAGCGGCTTGGATGAGCTGCGAAAACGTCTTCACTCCTACAACGATTTGTCCAGTTGACAGATTTGAACTTCGTCTTGCCATTTCACTGTTGTGTCCATAACTCACATAAAACATTAATAAATGACAAATCAGGCGGCTTCTTTCCCAGCCTCGCTCCGGATTGGCTCCTTTCCCGCTATGGTACTCTCAGCGGGAAGGGGCGTTACCTTTAACAGCCTCGCTCCAGATTGGCTATAACTGCTCTAGCCTTGATGAGCTTCATTTGACTGGAGCTGAACGCCATGGGTGACTTCACACTCCCTTAGTCATTTGTTTATACAGTCTATGGACAAAACGTATTATCAGGGTTAAATCATTTGAACATTTGTGTTTCTTGCACTGCTTTTTCAGGTATTATTTAGTTTTTTCTTAAAGCAGGCCTATTATGCAAAATCAACTTTCCAGAGCTTTTAACACAATTCAATTTTCTATATAGGTGATACTCATTGGATTCGTCATAGTCATTTTGGTAGAAATGAAAAAAAAAACCCAAAAAAAAACAAACACTTGCTAGCATGATTGAGCACCAGAGTTTCCTAACGCATAATCTGGGGACTTGTTTCTTTTATTAAGTCATTTTAGATCAATATGGTGATTCAAAATGTGTATATTATAACATAACAAACCTCAGGCAAGTATGATATAAGAGACTGGCATTAAATTGCACAGCAGGTAACAGGGATTTAACCAGCTTTTTTATTTGTGGGTTTTGATTGTTGACATAAAAGCATTGTTGAACATCTACTCAAATGTGTTTTTGAAAATCTACCACATTCAGATACATTTGCTCCTGCTAGTTTGTATATTTTATCCTCCAGTCAAGTTCGGCAAACATTTTCCTGAATAGACTCCTCTGCGTTTTCCTCTTGTAACGACATCCTGCTGAAGAGGAGTGTTTTGAACTTCCGACTGATTTGAATGCGCGTGTGAATGCAGATCTGATGGAGCAGAAAGACCCCGTCTGATCCGCTCCAATGTGGGTGATTGCAATTGCCTGTGATTCATATTATGAGCTGTACACTCATCGTCTATAACGTCTTATACAGTCCAAATGGCATGGCAGAACGGGGATCATTTTGGCACAAACAGATGCAAAAATTACACCAACTGTGACTAATTAGTATATTTTATATCGCTTTGTGTGGTGGGTGTGTAATAAGAGTCTTCAGGTAAGCACAGTGGATTCAATGGATTTATTTATACAAAGACCTCATCATAACTATTCATGTTCGTATACGTGTTGTTAGGGTGGTCCCAATTGAAGCTTGCATCAGTGATTTTCCAGTGAGCAGGGTTAGAGATATGAACAACAAAGTAAAAGCCTGACCTAAGATTTTGAGATTTTTTTTCAACTACTGATTGAAAAGTGACAAAAAGAATATGCTAAATTAAAATGAAGAAGCTCAGAGTAGATAATACATCAAAACAAAGTATTTAAAAGTATCATACATATATTTATTTATGTATTTATTTTAAAAGACTTTTTAGACCAAGGTTTAGTTTGTTTTCATACCTGACAGTTTCAACTGCTCACTTAGTGGTCTTCCTCAGAGTGGTACGTGATGTTGCTGGGATGTGTCCGGTCATCTGATTTAAACAGATGTTGGCTTTAAACCGAGACAAGGGGGCCTTTTTACTCTCAAACACCTGGGATACTGTCTTGAAGAAGTGGGACTGCAGATGCAAAACCTGTTTAAATCAGATGACAGGGCATGTCACAGCATCATCACTCTGAAGAAGACCGCTAGTGAGCAGTCGAAACTGTCAGGTATGAAAACAAACTAAACTTTGGTCTGGAAAAAGACTTCATTTAATAAATTAACAGAAGACTAGATGAACCTCATTGGACTACATACAGTGAGTTTGTTTTTAATCTCTTACACATTGCATTAGTCAGTCTTTCGTTGTAAGCATCATTTTCTCAAACTGGCAACACGTCATTGTTTATACAAGGTTGAAAGCAGACGGACACAAACAATAGTGTTGCCAATGCCATGTATTATCATGCGTATGTAAGCACGGTGGATGGGCCTGAGGGCTGATGGATCGCGTGCTAAGTCTGACCAACATTCATTGCATGGTTAGAGAACGTGAAGGCCAGTGGCATCTCCCTGACACATGCTGAGGATCACGCCATCCCTACATCTCCACACGGACATGTCAGGAGCCTGCACGCCCAATGTAAAGACCATACTGTTTGTCCAGGTTTGAATTAGCTTTAGAGAGTACTGTATTTCTTCATTTGGAGCCTGAGTGCCAAAAAGTCCTCTTGCCATCTCTGTAACGTTGGGGCAATCACAGAGTTTGCTCAGTTCTGCCGTTCAAGCATGTTACACAGATGGCAAAACCAGACCAGTGCAATTAATGCTTGCTTCCATGATGTCATGTCTACGACGTAAACTACTATCAGATCTTCATGTAGGCCATCCACCACTGTCACAAACTCAAGCATGCACTGTAAAAAGCTAACTCGTAAACTCATTATGGTTTGACCCTAGGCCTAGACCATATAAAGAAGTGGACTAAGGGAGTGTGACATCACCCATTGGGTTCAGCTCCAACCAAATGAAGCTCATCCAGGCTTCCAGGCAGTCATAGGCACATTTGGAGCCAAAAAATGTAGTTCCATATTTGGAATTCCGATCGTGAGTATCATAGCAACCGAGACTGTTGAAGGTAATGACCCTTCCTGCCCGTTGGTTTAGTAGAGGGCGGGCGCTTAGCAACACTGTCAATCAAACCTGTTGCTAACGATATGATATTCACGGACAAAATAGCCAAATAAACATCGGGATCATGTAGCGCAGATTAATACGAACATTGTAAGACCAAAATGATGAGCCTGACAGCAGCAGTTAGGGAGAGAGGGGTGAGTTTTTCAATAGAATGTGAATTGGACCCAGAGTTGATGGAAGTGGAATCGTGCCCATGCTCACTTCCTATTTGGAATGCGGCGGCTAGCAGGTTAGCTATGTCTATGGGTTTGACACAGATCTGACCTGTAATTTGACCCAGCTTTGTCACCTGATTGTGTCAGTGGACATAGATATTTTTAATGCCATACTGTGGAACATTCAAGGCAAAGTAACAGCATGTCCATGGAGTCAAGCAGAAAACTATAACTTTATTATAGCAAACGATGAAGTTTAAATCTGTCAACTAAACAAGTCGTTGACAGATTTAAACTTCGCCGTTTGCAATGGAACAGACCAGAACGACTGAGGGTTTACACAGACATACCTTTATAATGTATGTTTTTTTAGAGGAATCTCTTGCCAGTTAAATCTAACAAAATAACTGAACCTTTAAGAGTATAAATATAAAGTTGAGGGTAGTTTTGACATCCCCTAACAAAATAACATTTTAATTGAAACCGCTCTTTGGGCATGAGTCATGAGGGAGTGAATTCTGTTCTGGCTTGTTGGTTCGGCTGAAAGTGCCTTTGTATCCGACAGTTCATGCTCGGATAATCACTTTGAACAGTCCGATGTGAGAAGTGGACCAGACGAGGTGGGAGCGGACACTCTGGTTTTGGGCTGCTGTTCCTGGCTTTCCCAAAAGGATTTATTGAATGTGATTGGAGGTGCCATGCTGTCTGCCAGGATACTCCAGCACCACTTAGATAGCACTCCTTTGCCAGCTGAACAAAGCGTATTTATACACATGCACCGTCCTCCCATCTCCTCCCTGCCTCTTCTCCTCTCCCGTATCTGTCCTCAGCGACTGAGCCACAGCCAAGGTCTAACCACTTCAGCTATATCTAAGTAAACATCTTTGTGGTTGGATTAGGCTAATAAAAAGAGCTCACAATAGTGTTTTGTTAATAAAGAAATCTTGTCTGAACATGGTGATGATGGAATTTTAATGTAGTAATTGTCTTTGAGGAGTGTAAGAAGGAATTAAAAGAGGATCTACACCCTACAACATAAAAAATCTGCAAAGTATTATAAACTACACCATGCTGAGTTTGGCCTAACTGACTATTTATACAGCCACCATTGGGTTCTCATCCATTTGAATACCTGATATTTAAAGCTTTAGAGACAATTTATGCCATATGCCGTAACAATGTTGCTTATCTTATCTTGGCGTACACATTGATACCATGGTGTGCTCTCTTGTCTGCCATATGGAAGACTGAAGGTTTGATTCCACTTGGCCAAAAAACTGAAGCCATATTAAGAGCTCAGTCTGGGCAATTTCCAAGGCTGGACAAATGAAGAGAACTATGTGTAGGAGGGCATCTGGCATATTAAACCAACACTGACTTAATAGATCAACCATGTAATTGTCTGTCAAAATAAGACTTAAACTTATCAGTAAGAGGGACTTTGATCTAGTTCACTGACAATTACCTCTAGCATGTTCTTCCAGATGAATGGGTTTTTTTGGGTTTTTTTTTTTTGGAAAAGTTGCTGAACTGAAGAATCTCTGTTTTTTTTTTTTTTTCCACCCATGATTCATCACGCCTTCATTTCCTTCCTCCCGTCTTTCGACACTGGGGAGCCAAAGCCGTCACTTGCGTTGCCAGGTCCAAAAGTCTCTAAGCCACAAGTCTGACAACTCACTCTGAGCATCCCTCCCGCTGTTACCGCCCTCTGCCAAGCCCCTGCCTCATCCTCCCGTCCTCCCATAGGCTTTCATGCAAACTTGGCCTTGTTTCGTCGTGTGCCAAAATCTCTGCATCTCTTCATCGTACCACACAGAGAAGAAAAGCTCGGAGTTAGATTTATTTTGCCCCTCCCTCAAAGCAATCGATCAAATGTGGGGGATCCAGGGCAGTGTAGGCTCCACTGTCTCATAAGAAACAGCTGACAGACGGGAGCCTGGTCAAGGGCTTAAACAGGATACACGAGTTAGCTCATGCTTACCGACTGAGCAGGGACAGTATGCAATCAAACAATGTGAAGATACATGCAATTATAATGGATTTGTAGCCCTATCATGTATTTATTATATTGTCAATAAAGGTAGTAACATTATTTCATCAATACTACATTGGATTTATGTATGGCCTTTCACAGCACCCAAAACACTCCACACTTGGTGGTAAGGTGCTATTGTAGCCACAACTGCCCTGGGGTAGACTGTTGGAAGTGAGGCTGCCAATCATAGGGTCTTGCCTAAGGACATAAAGACAGGAATCGAGGCTACGATCCTCAGGTTGGTGGACCACTGCTCTAACCACTGAGCCACTGTTGTTATTATGTGTTTAAGTATTTATTTAGCAGATCTTTTGCTATTATGTTTATTATCATGTACTTTTCACTGTTGCGATGTGACAGGTTTTTGACTTAAGTTCTTTCAAGATGATACATTTGTCATAGTACATAATATTTTGTAAATTTGGATTACATTTGTTTTACACTACAACAAACATGATGTAACTAGCCTTAAAGGCAGTACATGCTTACGCAATAAACAAGTATTTCTTAAACATATGCAGGTTATCTGCCAAAACACTGTGAGCACAACACTCTCCTCACTCACACTTCCACACATTTACATTCTGATTGTTTCTCGTTGGTGATCTCCTATGGATTTAACTATACATGACCTGTGACATATACACATATATACACAAATATATATACACACACCCACAAACCACAGTGAAGGAGCAGCCAGCTGGGAGACACCACTCTAAAGGACTGCTATGATTGATGTCCAAATACAGAGGAACAAATGAAACCTAATGAAAAGTAATGGTGACCGGCAGCTCAGGACAGGAGGGACTGGCCAAACATAAGGAACACGTCCATGTCCTGATTACAATAACGGGCTGCCATACTGTATACAAGCTGTTAGACTCACTGCAGTGTACAAATATTTACCTCCCTCCGCACAGGAAAAACAATGAGTCCCAGAGAGAGAGATAACAATGATTTACGGACACTGGGAACGTACAGCGAAAATATTTGGACAGTGTTTAAACAGCAGCAGAATAGAGGCATTTGTTAAGAGATGCTCAAACTGTCACTTTCAGATATAGACTCATTTCAGATAAGCAAAAGTTTAAGCCCACACATGAACACTGCTGTATAAATGTTAGTGTAGGAACTATAATAAAATAAGTAACAGTTATTTCAAGTGGTGCGTGAAGTAGTCATGAAGTGATGTCATGTAGTTTGTTACTTAAGAGGTAAAAAGTAAGTAAAGTAAAAGTATCACATAAAAAAATCTACTTAAGTAAAAGTATTTAGTACCCTTTTAAAAATGTACTTTAAGAGTAAAAAGTAAATGCATTTCAGAAAAGTGTTGTTCATTTGTTAAGTGTAAAGTGTAAATGTTGATTATTGATACATATTTTGGTCAACAGTAACAAAACAAATCAATTTCTTACTTCTTCTTCTGAATTCTGTAGTTTTTATTTTTGTTTGCTCAAAGCCAACGCTTAAACTCGAAACCTTTAGTCACAATGTTAGCACGAACATGGTAAAAAATGACCCCTCAAATCATATGAAAAGTACTTTTTTCTCAAATGTAGTGAAGTAAAAGTGCAAAGTACCAACTGTAAAGTGTACTTAAGTAAAGTACAGATACCTACAAATTCTACCTAAGCATAGCACTTTACTACTTTCACTTTGTTACCTTCCACCACTAGTTATTTCAACAAACTTACTTTACGTAGTTGGATTTGGATAATATAGTGAAATATTCTTTCTTTGTTTAGTTATTTCACCTCAGTGCACATGTTTTGGTGGTAAAGAGACCATTCTTCTTGTAGTCTACTTCATGTTCAGGCACGGACATGTCGCTGAAATACAAAAAAGAAAAAAAGAAAGAAAACAACATCTCATAAATAAATAAAATTCCAAACCAAATGTGTGTTGCAACTTTCAGTATCATAATGTTTGCATTCAAAGTGTTTTTTTTTTTTCTTTCGTACAAACATTTATACAGATGTTTATTGTGTATTTTGACAAGTGTGTAAGACTTCATATTGCAAGGAGAATAAACTCATTCATGGTTATATTTGGGTGCCATCTGTTTAGGGTTAGCATGCTCTTTAAGGCTGCATCTCCAATAACACATAGTTTACATAATGGTAAATCTAAAACACACTTCCACGGATATGGAATCCAAACTTCAGTGGCTATATTTGACATGTCCTCCTGCAACCTGCAACAATGCAATCAAAGAATGCAATAGAAGGAGGAAAATACTCCACAAAACACATATTCACGAATCCTTTATATTTGAATTATAATCAGAGCAAGTACCCCAGCTTCATTTACTGCTTAGCCCTACAAAATACCACTATAACAATAAAATATCTCAATATTTCAAAGTAACTCAAAACACACAGTTGTAAATCAAATATAAATACATGACACTTCATAAGGGAAAATAACGGGACCTCAAATAACTCAAAGAACAGCCTCCACCCATTGGCTCCATCTTCACATCTTTGTCCACAAACCCTGGAAGAGACCACTGGGGTACGGTTGTTTCCTATAATCCATTATTTTGACATATAAACTGAGTAGGATGACACTAAATGTACCGGGCCCAAACTTTTCCTGGATAGAAGCAACAGACACATTATGAAAATCAGTTTTTCCCATTACTGTTTTTTTCTTCTGTTGAGATAAAAATCTATGAGTGCATCGACTTAGCACAGTCTGGTCTGCAGAGAAAAAACAACAGAAAAGGCTATTCAGCACTTTAATGTTGTGGCTATATTGATCCAAACAAGCTTCCATTTTTAAGCAGTTAACAAATAAAGGGCACATATTTAAAAGTGTTGTACTAATTTAAAATATTACTACTTAAAACTTACTTTAAATCAGCACTAGTGTTAGAGAGATTGCATTTCTGTTCTGCACTGAGGTCTATATGTCATCAGAGGTATAATACTCCCTACAGTGGAAGCTAGCAAGACTAGACCAGACTAGATTAGACTGGACTGCATTAGACTTGGACAAAACTTGAGGGTTCATAGGTATCTCCAGGTCCCAGGTCCTGTACTGATCGTAAATGAACTTCTCCTGCACTAGAACTCCAGCGTAATTCCTCTTCATTTTATCCTACAACAGCTAGTATTTTTCCCAATAATACTCAAAACAAATCATGTGCCTAATGCATTACTTAAGCTCCCATTTTATTCTCACTTGTACAAAACAAATCATCACTTCATGCATCTACTTTTAAATGATAAATGGTCTTGATATTCCAACATGCTTTTTGCTTATGGGCAATATAGAGAAGGAATGACGACCCCATTCACTTAAATATTCATACACACAGACACTGGGGTTAAGTGTGTTGCTCAAGGGGATTGAACTGCCAACACTTGGTCTGTGACCCTTATACAAACAGAGCTACTGCCCTCCACAATTATAGACTTAAATGTGGACATATTTTACTGATCTATGAGGGAAAGTATAGACACTGTAGCTCACACGTTAAGATATACAACAAAGAGAAAATTACTAAAGAATTTAAGTAGCAAAAATAGCAAGTATGGACATGTGTCAAATAATGCAAAAATATACTTCTTTTTTTTTTAAATAGACATAGACTGTATATATAAATGGACAAAGCTAACCTGTTAGTCGTTACATTCCAAATAGGAAGTGATCATGGATGCACTTCCGGCTCCAATTCACTTTACATTGAAAAATTGTTACTATTCTCTCTGTAACTGCTGCTGTCAGGCTTGTCATTTAGTCTAAAAATGTTCGTATTGACCTGCTCTACATGATCCTGGTATTTTTATATCGCTATTGTGCCTGTAACTCAAGATATGAACATTAATAACAGACACATCAGGCCCCCTCTTTCCCTGAGGTCGCTCCTGCTAGCTTTAGGAACAAGTTTGATTGACAGCATTGCTAAACACCCACTCCCCTCTCCTCCAGATTGGCTCTTTGGTTGCTATGATACTCGCATTCAGAATTCCAAAAGTGGAATGTGGCTGCCATTTTGCCCCTATAATCGCTAGCCTTGATGAGCTTCATTTGACTGGAGCCAGACACTATGGGTAACGTCAGACTCCCTTAGTCCACGTCTTCATATAGTCTATGGTACAAGACAAGTAATAAAATATGATTGCGTATACAGTTAACATAAAGTATATCTCTATTTCTCACCTCTTAAAATGAAAAATGCAGAGAAACACAATAGACCTATATTTCCAAATTGTAGTCAAACCTGTTTTGGAAAAGTTTTAGGTAAATTACTAGAACTAAATTTCTTACCCACTACTGCAAAATAACAATAAGCCCATGAGTTCACTATTATAGATTTGGCTTTGCACATATGAAATGCTCAAATATTTTGTGATGCATCCAGGAAACTTTGACACTTGATTGAAAAAGTACAAAGAAAACTATACACATGAAATACAACTTGTCCAGGGTCCCATATTGACAACAGGCGTCCTCCGTCTCATTCATTTTACTGGCATCACAAACTAACAGCCATAAAATACTCCCAATACTGCATCGCCGCGGTAACGTTACTCATCCAGTACTACACACACATCACATAGGGAGACACGTTAGTGCGGCATAGCTACGCTCTTACTCACATTTTATAAGCTGCTATGTTTACTTAAGCTAACCGCACAAAGGAAATTAAGAGCCAATTCTCTGGGTGTGCCCTATCTCACTCCCTCACACACATTGGTTCAGACAGAAGAGCGCACAGACTGAGCATTTTCAATAACACAAATCACTGTGAAGGACGTATAAACAGATGTCAAACAGGGTTTAACTGTCTTATTGTGCTTATGGGGCAATAAAAGTAGTGATCCAAGAGTCAACACAAACCATCAGACTGACATTTTAGAAGGAAACAGCAGTAACGGCTCAGTGGAAAAAATAGAGAAAGAATGAAGTTCATATGTGCATGTATTATACAGAGTGTCCATAAAGTCTCTTTACAATTTAAAAATTGTATTACAAAGTGAATTGATAAGATATTGTAATGTTCTATTGTACTCAGTGGTTACTCAGTTTTTACCTCATTTAATAGAGCTCTATACGGGCACTATTAGTCACACTAAGCACATCAAGACGGTCCAATTTCTTGTCATGTTCACTGCGGTAAAAGTAGTAAAGTAATATATAAAATCTGTCAACTGGACAGAAAGTTGTAGGAGTGAAGACATTTCACTGTTCATCCAAGCCGCTTCTTCAGTTCTGAACTGATTCAAATTGATCAGAACATACATAGACATGTTCACTGTAACATAGCCTCATCAGTGGTTGAAGTCACATCTGTGGTCTTTTGCATTAGTTCAGTAATGTCCCATATCTTTGTTAAATACATGCCCCATACAAAGAAATCCAAAGATGTGATATCTGTGAATGTGGTGAACGTAGCCACTTCTTAGGTGTTCAGTCAAAAGGACGTCTCTTTCATCAACAGGATGCCTGAAATACAAACATGCAATGTGATTAAAAATGTATATAATCCCTGAGTACAATAGAACACATTTAAGAACAAATCTAATTAATATATCTTCTCAATTGCCTTTGTAATACAATTTTAAAGTTGTAAAAAGACTACCCTGTATATTATGTGTTATAAAATGTATATATATGTAACGTTTCTGGGGTCACCTGCTTGTCTCCATGGAGATGTTATTGCTTTTTCTGAAATATTCCACAGTATGACGTCAAATATGTCTACAGTATGCCTGTGGTGAAAAGCAGGTGACAACATCAAGCCAAGTTACAAGTCAGATTTGTGCAGAGGCGACCTTACACACACAATAAAAATACATCACTTTTTGAGCAGTAAAAACACCTACATTTAAACAAGTTGAACAGATAAAATGGATCAGTTTAATACTATATGGAACAGTTAGATTACATGCAAAGCAGAAGCATCTCCATGGTGCCGAACCTCGAAAGAAAAGTCGCATAGTCCACCTTTAATACTGAAGGTGAAAATAATTATTAATTCATATTTAATAGTTGTTGTTTTTTTTTTGAAGATGCCCATTAGAATACAAGTTGACAAGAAGTTTATTGCAAACATTAATTAAGCCTGTCTAAATCCATTGTGTATGAAATGACAAATACAAACACACTTCAGAACAAAATGCCAACAATGTAATCGTGCTTATAATTTGAAGAATTGTTTGTCCCAAATGAGTCATAAATCCAGTGTACTAGGAACATGATTCATTTTCCAGTCCTGCAGTAAGTCTCTTCACTTTAATTGCTCTGAAAGCCTGAGTGTAGAAACTGCCAATCACAGTGGACAGTGAGAGGAGTGAAGGATTGTGTGGGACATTTTGGGTCTGCTCCAAATGTCCAAACTTTAGAATTACATCCTGTTTTCAGACAATCGCAGCATTGACTTTTTGTCCCTACAGGCCTGTCCTCCCACTCAGGACGGTCACTCCAGGTGTGAGCATGGCCTCTCTCTTTTCTTTCTCTATTTGTTTCTAATTCTTACTCTTTCTCTCTGTGTCTTCCGCCTCTGCCCCTCACCCCGTCGCGCTCTCTCAGGGACCCTCTCTCTGTGTCTTTCACCCTCTATCACTGTCTCTTGTCACCCCCCTACCACCCCCCACCCTCTTCCTCTCTGTCCTAGAGGTGCTCTGAGCTAAATCGGAGCTGCAGTCCACAGTAGTTCACGATGCAGGACTGGGGGTCTATGGGCCCCTCGTTAGCAGACTGGCCTACATGTTTTCCTTTGCTGGCAAAACTGCAGGAGGTCAATTGCTGCTAAATTACTAGCTTTGGCTGGGAAAACGGCGTTCAGATAATTAGTTCACTCTGCCTGTCCACACGATTAAGTTTCCTGAAAAACAGTCGGGGGACGCTTCACTGCTGCAATTAGTCCGACATTAGTCCACCAATTGTGCCTGTACGAGAGGGGTGGAGAGGGAGGAGAGAAAAATGTGACACACTGTGGAACAGAGGACAGACATGTTTGTGATGCAAACAACAATGGTGGGAGTGGGAGATTCAATGTTTCGTTTAAAGGCCCTATATTAAAGAAAACTGACTCTTGTGATTTCATGTTCTGATGTTATTACCTCATCAAAAACATACCCAGAGTTTTGTTTTGCTTCATTTACACATGTTGGAGTAATCCTGCATTATTAGTCTGTCTATATCTCCAAAGCTCAAAATGCTCTGTTACACCTTGTGATGTTATGTAGTGGTATTTTTCAAGTTAACAGCTACCTTAGTTACCTTTTATTCAGCAGAGATTGGCAATTCCAGGGTTGAAATTATCCAAATGATTCTATTGAAGATGTATGGAGTTTAAAAACACAGTGGAGCACTTCCTGTATTAGACTGTATAAAAAAGTGGACTAAGGGAGTGTGACTTCACTCATAGCGTTGGGCTCCAGTCAAATGAAGCTCATCAAGGCAGCTATAACAGTTATAGCGGCGGATTTTGAGAGTCAAGCTCCATATTTGGAATTCCACCCGCAGGTATCATAGCAACCAAAGAGCCAATCTGGAGCGATGGAGCCAGAAGCGTGCTCATGATCACTTCCTATTTAGAATGTGGTGGATACCAGGTTATCTATGTCCATTTATATATACAGTCTGTGGCAGGGGTGTCTAAACTTTTTTTCACCAAGGGCCGCATGTTGAAACACATTTGAAGCGGAGCGCTATAGACCGGTGTCGTTCGAGGGAGTCAAATGGTGCATTTAACACAGGTTTGACAAAGACATTGTACCTTTAAAAAGACTTGGAAGATTTTTTTAGGTCTGTGTCACAATGCAGTGTGATGTTATTCAGGTAATAGAGGTAGAATCTCTTCATTCTGTAGTAAAAAATACTTCCTGATCAATTGGGCTAGTTTAGGAGGAGGCATGAGGGCCAACAAAAATTGGTCTGAGGGCCGCATTTGGTCCCTGGGCCGGAGTTTGGGCAGCCCTGGTCTATGGTATTATTGTATGACATCCCGCGGTGGAAGTGTTTTCAATTTGATAGAAGAACTCAGCCTAAATATGCAGGATTTGTGTGTTAAACATATGTGAATAAAACAAAACACAACTCTAGATATGTTTGTGATGAAGAAGCAACATTATAGCATAGATCAGAAAATAGCGTAATATGGGCCCTTTAATGTAGTTGTACTATTTGTTTCACGCAAGTTACTGGAACAACCAAATAATTATGAAAGAATGTGTTATAATGAGAAAGTCTAGAAGCTCCACACTGTCAGAGCAAATAAACAAGCACCACTCAAAGATGACAAATGAGAAGAAGTGTCGAAAATGTCTTGAGACTCAATGTGAAATTTCAATCAGCCATTTCAGGAAGTGTGAGCTGAAATCATTTTGACTGCAGCCATTGAAAACAAGTCATGCGTTGCAGAGTAGATCACCTGCTTTGCCAACTGTATTTGAAAACTTCATTATCAAATAGGAAATGCACCCTAATTCATTTGAAGGATGTGACAAAGATTTAGTTCGCTCTCTGAACCGCTGAAGAGGGAGATTATTAGGAGGGTGTAAAGATGTCAGCGTTCATATTTTTGGGACTGTAATTCATAGGATTTATTTTGGGAGGATGTGGTCACCAAGTCGTTTCTGGAATAATTGCGTTCTTTCAGTATCACAGCTCAATTAAAATGTCCACACTGAAGCAATTTTGAAATTTTCTACTGTGAAATTTGATTCGTTTGGATATTTCAAACTGCAAGCACATTTAAATTATGAATTCATGTATCCAATGAGAGTCTTAAGGGCAGACAGGGGAAAAATGTGAAAATGATTGGTTTGGAAGAAGTAAATGGTATATGGTCAATGGTCACATTTTTATATAGCTCGTTTCTACCTTCAAGGCACTCAAAGCGCTTTACATCAAGGAAAAACACACTCATTCACACACACATTCACTGGGGGCAAGGCTGGTTAAGCGTCTTGCCCAAGGACATAACTACAGTAATCATCTGTGGGAGCTGGAATCATACTGCTAACCTGTGGGTCAGTGCACAAACACACACAGATAGAATCCAAGTTCTTATAGATAATTATTCTTTCCTCACCAATATCCACCATCTTGTAAGAACATGTACTTCCCATTTTACAAGACAAAAATAAAGAATAAAAAACATTCTGCCAGTACCTTCCACCTCCACATTAGCATGGACCGCATTATCTGTCATTACCAAAGTCATCTTCCCAGACTTATTCCCAAATGTGCATTGAATAATAAAATCCAAGCCACAACAACGTCCAAATTTCAATCGGATAGGTTACGGCAATAGACTTCACGCCGACAAATCAAATGCATTCTCTTTGATGGTGAATTCTTTCATCCCTCTCTGACAGTGATCCCTTTAAGCTCACACATCAAATACACCATTTCAATATTAAATCATTGTCCCAGTCACTTATTCGTTGTCTGTCAGTCACCCTTTAACCCCGATATAATGAGTGAGCGAGAGACAAACCGCACACATGTATACTTATCTCACTGTTCACTGCATAAATTATGGATGTTGTCAGGCTCCTAGAATTGGATGCACAACAAAATAACACACAGAAGAATATAATAATAATATAGAAATATAAAGGTTCTTCTTTCAAATATAAATTGATTCCAGACAAAGTGCCATGCTTATCATTTCAACATGGACACAAAAGAAGAGTATTAGTTGCCTTTATTGAATGAGTTATCTTTGGAGCTCAGACCACGGCAGAAGACATTGCAATGAACGACGTACCAGTTAGATGACGTTCAGGAGAGGTCTTCCCCCTGGGGCCTGGACACTGGGGGTGCTTCACGAACTGAAGCGGCCATGCATCTGTGATGGGGGTTTAAATTGGACATACTGGGCGCTGGTTGGATGAAGAGGAGGTGCGATGAACAGACAGCAGGGAGGAGTAATAGGAGGGAGGTGATTAAGGCTGAAGAGCAGGTAAACTCTGGAGAAGTGGTGAGTTAGGTTTTCCAGGCTGATTTTACACTAGCTCCATTTGTTTGAATTTGGAAAAACTAAGCAAATGGGATCCAAAACATTAGAGTAGTAGGGAGGTTCCTGGTTCCCTATTACCCAAAGGTATATATGTGGTTCACTGTAAATCCAGAGATCCAGAGAGTGAATTATTGTGTGTACATAGTGTTCATATTAGCACTGCAATTCACTTCATGTTGAAAAGGGATTATGTATATGGACATTTGGTCTGCTTAATTTAACAAATCACGTATTAAGAATGAATAACTTTACCCTAACTCCTATAATTATAAACCGGTACTCAACACCTCTATGTCTAAAATCAAGACAATCAAATATTTAGACTTTAAATTAAATCCTTGATGAAAATACGACAACACTGACAGAGCTCTGTGTTATCTTCAATTATCTAGGTATCTGATCCGTAAAGTAAACACACATATATGGTGTGTGTAAAGTGTGATTTTCCTCTTGTGGAGATTGGGAGTAAACACAGTTATCTGCTGCACTTGCACCTATAACCAAAGACAAACTGTTCTTAATCCAAAACTGACCATTATCCAGAGCCCACACACTCACACTGTAAACAAGGACAGGCCAGATTCACTAGAGCATGATTCATCTATGGACCTACAGACTATATATGAGCCAATGTATTTCTTATTCCATTATGGGACAGGCTTTATCTCAGCCTCACAGAGCTGCAGTGTGACCTCCAGGGGTCAGCAGTGGGTACGTCCTCCCCCCAAACTGACCTCTGGGAAATGTGAAGGGTAGAGCCGGAGGGAACAGAGGCACAGCCCACACAGACGACGTGAGGTATTGTTTAGGTTTTAGGGTTTGTTTAGTGTAGTGAAAATATACTCTATAAGTTTATATACAATACGTTTATATACTATGTTATATTTGCTTGTAATCTTCTGAAAATCTAACTTTGTATGATAAAATGGATTGATTGGAGTGATGAATGAAAAATTAGCTCTGCTGTCATTCAAAACTAAATATTTTTGCATAGTGAAAAGTCCTCAAAATGGTGCCTATGAACAGGAAGGTGACACCCAAGAATAGGCTGCACTAGCATCCCATGGGTGTGATAATCTTCCCACATAAATGCCCCGATAATGACTTAAATTTGTTGCATTTACTTTACGCCACTACAAAACATCATACATTAATATAATACATGTATACATAAGTACATCTGTAGTAAATCGATGTTAAGATACAACTTTCATGTGTGCTATTGTGATCAATAGTCAGGTGGAAGGCTTATTTTCCCAGGAGCCAGGTAATGTTGCAATCCATTTCAGAGCTCAGTGTCTTTCACAATCATTATTTTGTTTAAAGTTATTGATTCAGACTCATATTACCTCATCCTTACTCACTGCGTATTTTGCTAACATGGCTCAAAAGTAAGACATCATATTCCCAATTCAGACCTCCACTGAAATGTGTGAAATCTGATTGGTTCTTATTCGGGATTGGTCCTCCAGTTAATCCCACCATTGTTATTCATTAGTTCTGTCTCTTATCTCTGCTCCATCTGTGACCTCTGACCTCTCTGTCAGGGTAGATTAGCTCATTGGCTCAAATTAGGACATCATCTGGTCCACCCTGGGTCAAGTTCATTATACTGCGGCAAAGTCGTCAAAGTTTGTAATGAGATAGATCTTAATGAAAGGGACTGTTTAATTACAGATCACATTTAATCTCTCTTCTCATTCCAGTGTTGAAGTGTCCAGAATACATTTTGCATTATAAGCATCAATACACCCCTTTGCAATGGACCATTTGAACATTCATTTGGTCCTACTTGGATGGATTTTTATCATATTTTTACATCAATGTGTATGTTTGCTAATAACTAAATAAAAAGTAGTCAAAGATTATAACCAAGTGTCCAGATATGTTTGGAAATTTGGATTTATTCTTGTTTAATCAAAGAAACCACAAACTCAGCTATCTCCTCCGCTATGTCTCCCTTAGAGTGCGGTGTTCCCCAGGGTTCTATATTAGTGCCGATGTAAATGGCATTCAAATATATCTGCCAGTGACCGTCAGTGACAGGCAGACCACAACCAAAGCTCTGTAGGACTGTCTCAGGGATGTGCAGACTTGGCTGAGTACAAACTTCCCGAACTTAAATCATAATGAAACCGAGATTGTGGTCAGATCCTCTACACTAGGTTGAAAACCCACCTCTTCTCCCTGGCATTTAATCATCATGTTTTAAACAGAGGGAGGATCCAAAATGCAGGACTGCACTTGAAGTATTCTTTAATGAAAACTTTAAGGCCGGTACTAAAACCAAACACAAAACTGGACCAACAAAGGGCAAAGGAAAACATAGGAAATATATATAGTATACACACAAAGGAATGAGTACACGGGTAAAACACATTAGGGTGGGGCAAGCAATCAATATGTCAGGAAGTAAAAATCTAACAAATACACAGTTACAGAAATTCCAAAATAATAGGGTAATGAAATGACTCAAGAAAACTGACCACCATGACATTAATACTAGCTAGAAAGGATATCTTGGTGTTTTATTGTTCTTTGCCCATGTGTTGTATTATCTGTATATTTGTTTTTTGCTGACTTTGGGTAGCTGAAGCTGTTTTTTAAATGCACTATATAAATGAACCTGAATTAAATCAGCAGTCAAGAATCAAAGCTGGTTCATGTAGGAAATGGTCCATGACTCGGAACTGAATGATTTTAAATATATTTGAACAAGACAATTATTCTTGGTTAACTTAATATATTACAAAAATATGTATGGAGTTTGCTGACTCAACTGGTATGACATTTCAGACACTAAAACTACTTCAAAGATTTTTATTTGACGAAACATTGCCAAAATCTGAAAATCACTTGTTAAAATAAACATATATGGTAATTTGTTTGGTCTTTTTTTTACCAGTGTAAGCAGACACTAGTGGTGAGATGGGGTAAGTGTCTTGCTCAAGGACACTGTTAACTTGGATACATACTTTTGACCTGAAAGGACAAAGTATTTCAGATTACTGTAGCTTTCAAAAGTACTGTGTTTGCTATTCTGAGCTAACTCCTAATGAAGAACAAAATGGTTCTTGCTGTTGTAGTGTGCAAAGTTTTAGTTAGTTTTTTTTTTTTTTCTTTAAATGGTGTCGGTCCCCCAGACTACCCCAAAGTGCAGGCCCTCGCTCTATTTAAAGTTAAATATCTACCTGAATACCACCTATATATGAATGTAGCTGCAAGAAATGGAATATGTGATGAGGCTATATATGGGGCCTGACAAAGGGCTGAACAGTGTAATGAAATGGGTAAGATGAAGATTCATTACCTGTCGTATTATTATTTAATCACATTCAAAAAACTGTATTCATCTCTCTGTGACATAAGGGTCCCTCATATGGGTCATTTCCCCTAAAGGTAATAGGTGGTATAGAAAATGGCTAGTGAAGGCTTCTTCAACCTTGAATTCAATTTAGGTTATAGATTATATTTGCAAAGTGATACTTCTAATATTACTTTGTTATCATAATTACTGTCACTGTTAATGGTAATACAAATAGGTATTGGTTCTACAACAGCTATTACTAGGTTGGCGATTCGAATCCCGCTCTTGAAATAAAACATCAGATCCACTACGATGTGACCCCAGCTCCCACAGATGAATGCTGCTGTTGTGTCCTTGAGCAAGACTTAGCACACTTCACCCCTAGCGTACTGGTGTATGAAAGTGTGTGTGTGAATGGGTGAGTGTGTGAAAGCGCTTTGAGTGCCTTAAAGGTGGGAAAGTACTAAATAAAAATGTGATCATTTACTCTGAATTGTTCAGTAGTTATGGGCAGATTCCAAAATATCGATGTATAAATACTGACAAGTATTGTCAATCTACGTTCCTACCCTCACCTGTGGGCATGGGCTTTGGGTAATGACCGAAAGGACAAGATGCGGATACAAGCGGTCGAAATGGGTTTTCGCCACAGGGTGGCTGGGTGTTCCCTTAGAGATAGGCTGAGGAGCTCAGTCACACGGGAGGAGCTTGGAGAAGAGTCGCTGCACTGGATAGATGGATGGATGGAATACTGACAAGTTATCAAAAACTATTCTTGTGCTAAAATGTACATTTTTTTAAAAGAATACAAAACACATAGCTATTAAATAGCTTCTTCTTTTTGTTAGACAGAAGAATTTTGTTTACCTGCTTAATACTATACTGCTACAATACTAATACAACTGTTCCTTCGTTTGGTAGTACTTGTTATTTTATACCAGTGGTGTCCAAACTATGGCCAGACCAGTTTTTATTGGCCATCAGGCCTCCTGCTGAACTGGCCCAACTGATCATAAGCAATACTTTTTAGAGCAAATTAAACTATTTCTACCACTATGTCCTCAAACATCACTCTGTATTGAAATACAGACCTAAAATGAATGTGTTTCAAACCTTTTTAATATACAGCGGCTCTGTCAGAACTGTGTATAAAGTACCGCACTGCATTGATCACCGGTCTGTGGCCCTCCGCTTCGAATATGTTTTGAGATGTGGCCAATGATTAAAAAAGTTTGGGCATCTCTGTTTTACACAATACTTGTACAGTTCTATGTGCAGCAGCTTCTGTTCAGCAGAATGTCTACTGTACTTTAGAGCCCCTCCTAAAATGACCACTATCACTGAATAAGTAAAAAGACAAAAACATTAAATTATTAGCTTCCATTTTTACTCAGAGTCGCAGAATAAAAACCCTTTGTAATCCTGCGGTTTAGATTGACAGTTCCTCCACTTCCTTCTGTACAGCGCGTCTGTTTTATTTTAAATCACATATCCAGGCACGCATTAGATATGTACAGACATGCACACGGAGCCCGCACTCCAGTAGCTCTTCGGCTCGGGTCAGTGGGGCATTTGTGAAGAAATAACTTTAAAATGGCTCTCACCTGTGAAGGCGCTCCAGGATTTGAGTTCGGTCCCAGTGCAGATGTGTGGCTGCTGCACTTTTATTTCATTTGGCCATAAATTTTGGCAGAAGAAAAGATCAAACTATAAATTACAGTTCTAGTGTTTCTGGTACTGTACTGGAGGCAGAGGCTGGATCAATATTAACCCTTTGCACTGTGGGGTAGGTGAAACAGCAGCTTCACCCGTCAATTAAAGTTATTTAGGTCTAAGAAAACATGCACTAGAACTAATGTGAGTTATTGGAATATTATTAAATTTGAATCATAACTCAAAGCTATAGGTTATATATAGTAATGCAGTTGTGTCTTGTATGGATGTGGAATAGCCAAAAAGTCAAACTGAACATTTTTGCTACTATTGACTACTATTAAACTGAACTCAGGTCTGGTAGCTTTGTATTTGCAACCCCTAATTATAAACCAAAGAGAACAAAGACACTAAATGACAGTGAGTGGCAGAATAATAGATTGTGTTTTTAATCTAGATGTTTTTTGTGGTGAAGAGGAGTGGAGAAGCTGAGGAGGCTAATGGTTCTGCTGCTGCAATGCTGATGGGCTGAAATTGTCTGTGTGAATTAAGGATTTCAGAAGAATCGATACTAATCAATACTAAAATTATTATCTAAACTAGATACTCATCAAAAAGGACATAAGTGGACTCGTTTTAGAACAATCATGTATTGCAAATTACATGATGTTTAAATACATATGATTCATTATAATGTGGTACTAAATTCAGCGTTGAGTCGAGATTTGAAATTTGAACATGTAATAACACTATAGTTTAAATTACTGATAAATGCGCAATATGTTTTGAGGTCCATTAGCCATATGCATCCCTTCATTTTAAAAAGGCCCATATATGCTATTTTGTGATCTATATTATAATGTTCCTCATCAAAAATATACCTGCAGTTGTGTTTTGCAACGTTCACACATTTAACACAGACATTGCATTAAATTACTTCTATAAGTTCACTGAACACCGACATATCCACTTTTTCCATGTTAACCCTTTATTTCCTAATTTAGGATCAGGGCCAAATTTGACCCACTGGGCTTGCTAATTTGTCCAAAAAGAATATAAAACATACTTCTAGACATTCTGCAGGCTATTACTAATAGTTACTGGTAGTTTTTCCAGCTCAACAGGTCAGCCATCTTGTCACTACCACTCTGGCTCATTTTAGTTCAATATTCATCCACTAAGTGTCTCTATGCAGGGGCCAGAAGTGGCTTTTGGCTTTTTTTTTTTTTTTTTAATTGAAATTTTTGAGTTTTTTTTTTTTTTTTTTTTTCTCATCATTTTGGGTAGCAGAAATTAACTGCAGCCAAATTTGAACCCCTGGGTTCTCCAGGGTTAGACTAAGTTCTTCTCTCAAACAGAAAACACTCTGTTCCATGTTATGATATCTTGCGGTAATACAGGAAGTACTCCACTGTGTTTTTAACTCCATACACCCTCACTAGAATCATTTGGATGATTTCAAACTTGGAATTACCAATCTCTACTGAACTAAAAGTAAAAGGTCGCTGTTGACTTGAAAACTACCACTAGATGACATCACAAGGTGGAAAAGATCTTGGAGATGTAGACAGACACAAGATTACACAAACATGTCTGAATGAAACAAACACAACTCTGGGCATGTTTTGGACAGAGCTCTCCTTCTTGTTAGTATCTCAAAACAGTATAAGCAGTACTGTATACAGAGTTAAAACTAATGTCACTGTGCCATGTCACACGTACCTCTGTTTCCACTTAGACTGGCCTGTCCTCTGCAGCTATCCCAGGCATGTGCTGAACAATACCTCTGACCTGGTTATGCTCACAGTAACTTTAATACCTGATTAAGATGCACACTTTGGAAAGTAAACAGTGTTTTAGAGGAGCCTAAATGAGGTAATCCTCTCCTCCTCCAGCCCTAGGCACAGTTTTCAATACACAAACCCTTACACACCCTCTTTTATGTTAATCTGCCTCTTCTGGCTGTGAAATCAGAACCACATGTGGGACCAAGAGTGCTGTGGAGTTCACTGACAGACCTCTGGTTCAAGTGGAGGGAGAAGGCCCTGGTGCAAAGCTGATCAGACTGACAGACTGATGAAGACAGACATCTCAATTGGAGGGTCCTCTGGGATTTGGAGATGTTGTGTGTTACTTCCTCTCTGCACCTGCTCTGGTGTCTGCTGCTAATAAATACAGTGGGTGTGAAAACAATCTGAAGGAAGTGTTGAAGCTTTTATTTGATTCAACGGAGGTGCAGAATAAAATTGGTTACAGTTAAAGTTGTTAACACTTTTAGAGAGTTAATCAGAAAATTTGAGATTTGGAAAAACAGTGTAGGGAAATTGTTGCACCTATTTTCTTATAATCAAAGAAAATAGGTTAATTTTCGCTTGAATTTAATTATGTGTAACTTGGAAGACAGTTTTCTCTCATGTCACCTGTTCTGCTCACTCAGGTCTTCAGTTCCTCACGTACAAGATAATGATCTTCTCAGACTCACAGTCAAGCCTCCCTGTTCATTTATTTAAAGTGATACTGTGAAACTTTCTGGAGGTGGCACATCACATGCATGATTCTGTGAAAAAAGAATGTTAAAACCATACTTACAGAGGTGATAGGTGAGCTTAATGGCATACTGTGGAATATTGTAGCCAAAGACACAACATTTCCATGGAAACAAGGTGAAATAAGATCCCAAGTTTTTTCAGTGTAATAAAAACACTTACAATGAAAATAATTCAGCACAGGAAAAAAAACTTTCATCAAATTCAGTGTAAGCTGGATCAACACCAAAACCAACTGCCACGTTTCTTTTGGCACAGTGGCCATTAAATGCTTCATAAAATTCAACCCAAAACCTCCTGAGTAGTGGTCAAGGGCAAAACTTTGTATCCTGCCCCATCTGGTGTAGCTGATATCATATAATTGATCAAGATCTTTTGATAATACATTTCATTTATGAACTAAACTTCCAATTACTTCAGATGGCCGCTTACATGCTTCTGTAAAAGGTTAATAACGGTCCAATCTCAATCTGATTTTGAGCACTTTCAATTAGCGCAGCCCTCCTCTTGCTTCTGAGCATATTGCCTTTGTAAGGGCTTTTTTACCTCCTACTCTTTGTTCACTTTCTTGTCTGGGATTCATTGATTCACCTGTCCTTTACACCCTCCCCTTGTCCGAGGCCCCATAACCCCCACATCAGTGCTATTCTAATTAAATCTATAGCACAGTTTACTTCATTGCTCCATACTTTATCCATCTCGCCTTCCAAATAGACTGCAATTCACTCTGTGTAATTGAAAGATTTGTCTGGAAGTGCTCCAGGCCGTAATGTGTTCACTATTTGCAGCTCAGGAGGCTGTTTGCCTATTACTTTTGCACTTCTAATGCATTAGCAGCCTAGCTGTGATTCATGCTAGCTATATATCCTTCAAAAGTCTAAAGAATTGGCAATTAGGGTTATTGTTTCACTCTGTGTTAAGTAAAGCTTGCGAGAAATATTGTAAGTTGAAATTCCTCTCACTGCGATTATGTGATATTAATGCAGTCTGGTTTTGAAAGCTAAAGCATTGAGTGATGCACAAGGGAGGCCAAAGGAGCAACGTGATCCATACTGTAGGTTTACTTAAGCGGCCTAGAGCAATTATACCTGTTTTCACGTGATAATACCGTCTGTAGTGCTGTTTGCTCAGTGTTTCACTCGAAAATGATTACCAGACCCAGTCGGCACTGAAAGGCAAGAAGGGCACTCTTGCCTTTCAGTGGTAAAGTCTCAGAGCACAAACTATCCAACCCCTGTGTACCCCAGTTTAAAGGGCTCCTATTAAACTATTTTCTGATATTTGTCATAATGTTGCTTCCTCATCACAAACATACCTGGAGTTGTGTTTTGTTTCATTCACACATTTAACACACAAACCCTGCATATTTAGGCCTGGTTCTTCTCTGAAACAGAAAACACTCTGTTCCACCTTGTGATGTCATGTGGTAATACAGGAAGTGCTCCACTGTGTGTATAAACTCCATATAATTCATCAGATTCATTTGTAACAGAGCATTTGGAGTATAGAGGTGTAGACCAGGGGTGTCAAACTCAAATGGACCGGGGGCCAAATGAAAAAATTTGCTACAAGCCAAGGGCGGACTGGACTGATGAAAAAATTTAAAATATATTAGTATATGATCTTGTTGATAAATGAAGAAATATTTTCTTATGGCTCTGTCAGTATTTTTTTTTTTTATTTTCAACAGGCACAAAAGACAAACTTCCTTTATATAAAAATCCCCATAACATGCACATTAAATGAATGAAGCGGGATTATTCAAGGCACCATCAGAATATTTTCTCAGGGAAATGGAAAAAGTAGGCTAAATTTACTTCAAAGAAATAAATAATATCAGCAATTTTCTATCAGTCACTCAACAAAAATATTTTTAAAACATAATTGGATTGAAATACAATAAAATAAAGTGCAAAAATCTATGGATGAGAGAAAAACGACACTTTCTGTGCCTCCCACAGAGTCAGTTTGGTTTTAAACACCTTCACTGTACTGTACATATCAGAGATGACACGACCCCGACCTGCAGCTGCAGGTTCATCACATTCAGACTCGTGATGTCACACAGAAAACACATTTCACACACAAACGTTTCATCTCAGAGTTGTGTTGTGTCTTTCCCTTTGCTTTCCAAGAACAAGACAAATCTCCTCACGCAGCTCAAACATCTTTGCAGCACCTTTCCCTGGTTTAGTCATCGCACCTCAGTGTGACAGGGCAAATCACCACGCTCCATTTGTAACTCGCTCAGAAATGTTTTCAACGGGCGATAATTTAAACCTATGGCTCTGATAAAGTTAACTGTGCACGTGATGGTCTCATTACATGTTTCATTTTCAAGGCTTTACCACACAACTGCCGTGTCCCATCTCGCCAAATGTACGGCTTGATGAACTGTTCGAGGTGCGGGTCAAAGTACCCGCACAAATGCGCCATGCGAACAGCGCATTTTAGGGCAAATTGGGACACGGCCATCGACTCCTGGTGTACGACACAATGAGAAGCTGTCAGCTCACCTGTGACGTTCCTCCTGATCTTCTCCCATGTCCTCGCCACCAGTCCACTCCCGTGTCCTCCAGTCAACACCCGTGTCCACCAGTCCACTCCATGTCCTCCGGGCCCACCAGTCCACCCCCCACTCCCGTGTCCACCGGCCCGCTCCCGTGTCCACCGGTCCAATCCCGTGTCCTCCGGTTCACTCCCGTGTCCTCCAGTCCCCTCCTGTGTCCACCGGTCCACTCCCGTGTCCGCAAGTCCACTCCGGTGTCCACTAGTCCACTCCCGTGTCCACACATCACAGGTGCTCCGTCTGTTGTCAAACCCACGAGTTTTTTCCCGAGGCAGCTCCATCTCATTTACACATGTTGACACCTCTTCATACGGATCATGTGCTGTAGTTGTGCCACGCATAGGACGTAACGCCAAAAACTCCTCTGTCACGCTCATGCAGATTTAAGACCTCGTTTTAATTCTTCCACCTTCTGTAGCCTTTGTTCCATGTCCATATTCTTGTCATTACCCATTTCCCATACTACATTGTGGGAAATGTAGTATTGGTGCGTGTAAAACACCTGCGGGCTGCTGGCCTGCTGCGGCCTGTGGTCTGTGTCTGACACATGTGCCATAGACGCTACTGACACAGAGGAGGGGGCATGTCTGCCTCTGTCCTAATTGACGCGCCAAAACAACAGCAGAGCATTATGGGATTTGTAGTATAAGCGGTGAATGCGGTGTTACAGCGCTGCCACCGCATAATACCGGCGGGCCAGCTCTAATATTAATTTGAAATTGCCTCGTGGGCCAAATATAATTACACTGCGGGAAATGCAAATTTGGCCCGCGGGCCAGAGTTTGACACCTATGGTGTAGACAGATGAATAATAAAAGATTACTCAAACTTGTGTGGGTAAAACAAAACACAACTCCAGATATGTTTTTGAGGAGGTAACAGCATTATAACATGACTGATAGCTCACAAGAGTCACTTTTGTAGTATAGGCCCTTTAAGTATCCAACCCCTATAGTGTGTAACTCAATTTAAATAATAAGGGGAATATAAAATATTATTATTAACATTGTTATTTCAGTAAATCATAACCATTGTTGTGAAAATTGGTGTCACTCTAGTTTTAGTACAATTTAGTCCAGATGAAGAATTGGTTTAGTTCCCAGTTTTGATGCAGTGTGTGCAAGTGAGCGTGAGTGACATTTACTTGCATGCACTACTGGTCAGTGTTGTACCTTTATTGGTTAAGATCAGATGGCGTTTCCATGTGGCCTTCATGACCAAAAGACAGAATTGTAAAAAATGAACTATGAATGCCCTAATTTATTAACTTACAAAAATAAGCAAAGATATAAAGAGGGTGATAATTATAAACTAATTCCCAAAATAACATTCAACTCCCAGGTGTGTTTAAGCATATTTTTGGTTCAAATGATTGGACAGTGATCATATGTCAGGATAACCATGGGAACCAAATTTTAAGTCTTCTCATGTGAACGGGGATACAGTTAGTGGGAGTGATGGAGTGAAGTTCATTTCCTCTGTGCGGGTGGATATTTATCGCATTGTGGGGACCAAAATCTGTATACACACTGACTATATGGGGACAAGAATCAATCCCTATTACCAAAATGTTTCACTACCAACAACATGGTTCTAAGTTTATACATAGGTAGGTTAAATTTAGGATTTAGATGAAGATTAAGGAAGATGGTTAAGCTAAGAAATCAGTGCAAGTTAATATAATGTCCCCCAAAAGCATGGAAACCCAATAAGTGTGTCCTTACCCAGTTAGCGATCATTAAGAGCAGGGGCGTTACTGAGAGGCTCAACAGTGATTTTTCTTCCTAAAACCAGTTTTAACAACTGAGCCTGTAATTTCCAGAGCTTATCTAACACACAGTGACAGTTCAGCCATTCATAAGGATGTGCAAGTGCTTTTTAAGAGTAATTTTATACACAAAGTTGTCCTGCAGAAATATTGTACATATAATTGACAATATTTATTTTTTACACCTCAACAGTAATACCTATAATATAACAATGTTGACAATGTTCTAATCCAGACTCAAAGCAGTTCTGTTTAGCTGTCCATATGACTGAAAGTTTTTTTATTCTGCACTCTTCTGTTTTAATGTTAATTTTATGATGATTATTTGTGATTATTTATGTTCTGATTTGTGTGACTTTAATGTCTTTCTTATTCTGGAAAGCACTTTGAATTACCTTGTGTACAAATTGTGCTATACAAATAAACTTGCGTTAGTAGTTTTGTATTTAATGACAAAAAATCCTAAAACAACAGCCGCTATCCTAAAAGATTAAAGATTAAAATAGCTAAAATGAAATATGGTACCAATATGGCCCACTTACACCCTTAATTTTTCTTCACACATCCAAATCTGACTCCTGCTGTTCCACATGGACTTTTGGCATGGACTTTCTTTATACCAGCAGAATGTCTTGGAACAATGGCAACAGAAGACAATGGAATCTGATCACTACTTGAAAGCAGTTTTTATATTACATTTGCACAGTTGTTTCACAAAAAAACTATAGAAATAATACAAAATTAAATTATCAAAGCAAAGTCTAGGACCGTTCACACATCTGCAAAGTGCGGTATTCAAATGAGTGAAATACACTTCACTCATTTGAATACTCATTTGAATAGAATACTCGTTTAAATCTTCATTTTCATTAAACTGTTTCCTTCTCACTGACTTTGTTTGAAAAAGCAGATGAAAAATATGCAGTGTATAGCAGCTCTATTGAAATAACAGGGAATGTATTACTTTACTGCACTACTTTTCGTTTCTGGAAAAAGGCCACAGTTAGGCCACGGTCCTTAACCATGCAAATTATATTTTAATACCATTGTTTAATCAAAAACATCCCTGAAGAGATTTTAGATGTCAGTTACGCATGTTTCAGTAATTTAGCAATCTCTCCTGGGCCCTATTTGAACCCTCCTTGCAGCTAGCTGTAAGATTCTGTGCAATTCTCAGCCCACCAGCCTACATCATCCATGCTCCCACACGACAGTTCTCCAGAAATATACCAAACTGTACACAACAACTTGGTAAACCTGATGTAATGTGCAATAGTTTCATTAGCGGGATGTGCTCTGGGATGATTGTGTTATGGTAGAGCTCTGAAGGGGGAGTGACTTAGCATGGAGAGCAGGGACAGGAGACTCAGGGTAGCAAAAGCGTAAGTGAAAGTTTTAAAACAAGTTAATATGAATATAGCATTCTGAAAACAATAACAGGTAACATGGCGATCTAAATATGTTAATACCCCATACAAGTAAAACACCCCCACTTTAAATGAATGTTAACATCTAAAACCAGTTCTTCTCCTATCTCTTCCACCCTTAGCCCATCTCTCTCTATCTTTCTCTCTTCTTTCTCACTCTCTCATCCTTCTTTCTTCTCTCTCTCCCTCACACACACACACACACACACACACACCCCTTTATCGCTCACCCTGTGCACTTTGGCTGTCTCTCCTCACTGTAGCCCGCTCTAACTGCACCTATTGTTGAGTGTTCTTCAGTAATTTCTCTCCCTGCCACCTTTGCACAATGCCCGCTACCAACAACTGTGTTACGGCTCTTCACTGTACACTGCTTTGCTATGCTAGGCTATGCTATCGGAATTAGCCACACGCTCACATCTACACCGCATGCACTCTATAACCACACAAATATATCCAAAGCGGAGCGCACCCTGACTGCCAAGTGAATCGCTGGATTTGCATCTCATTTTGAGTGTGTGTGCGTCCATTACCTTCAGTGTGAGTGTGCTTTTTTATATAGCTCTGTGAATACCTTGGTCTTGCACAAAGGATTCCCTCTCTCTGTGGAAAGGCCTGTAGCAAAGCAATAGAGCGCAGATTTAGATGCGCGGTGACAGCTTAATAAACTCCATCTTGCAAAGCAGGGGGTGACGAGATCTGGGTGGCTCTGCGGACTCCACTGGTACCATCAATAGAAGGAAGGTTGTTTTATGCTGCTGCTAGGGCCCTTCGCTGCACAAAAACTCAATGCGGCTGACCTATAAAATGGTGGTCAAGATGGTGGCATTGTATTGGCGGGCTGAAAGGGAGGAGAGGTCCGATTAGCAGGTTAGGGAGAGTTCAGCAGTTCTGTAAGGCTCCGGCAAGACCTGCTGACTGGGACTTGAATAGACTCGGTGGCACGGCAAACAGCTTCAATAGGGCTCCAAAGCAGAAGGAGTGAAGGACTATGGCAAAGTGGGAGGAGTAGAGCTTGTCCAAGTTTAGGGGAGCAGTGTAGAGGGCCCGATCTAAGACTTATTAAGACTGCTGGAGACCGAGGGCGGTGGTAACGCGTTAAACCAATCTCACTCGGCGGCTAACCCTCGCTTCATTCATCTTCAAAGTGCAGAGGGCCCGGTGGTCATAAGCGCCTTGGGGATCATTATGCTATTACGACAGGGCACTTGAGAAGCCCACCATATCGAATTCAACACCTTGTATTTCTAACTACCCTGATGTATTTCACACACAAGTTACTTTACAGCACTGTGCTCAACTAAAAGTCTATGATGTCAGTTATAGCCACTGACACTATAAAGCTTTGTCTTTGCTTTAGTTTGGGAAATCACTTCCAAAAAGGGACTGAGTATTTTATTTCAAATTTGAGAAGCATGTAGGACCGCAACTTTTTTGTTTGGTGCAAAGCTGTTGAAGGTAACGCCTCTTCCATTGCTAAGTGCCCACCCCCTGCCAAAGTAGCGGTGCAGGCTTTTAGCAACACTGTCAATCAAACCTGTTTCTAATGGTAGCGGGAGCGACCTCAGGGATTTGTCTCTTATTAATGTTCATATCTTGAGTTATGGAAACAATAGCAAAATAGAGAGGGGGCGACTTAAAGTGAATTGGAGTCAGAGTCAATGGAGCGTGCCCATGATCACTTCCTATTTGGAACGCGGCGGCTAGCAGGTTAGCTATGTCCATTTATATATATATGTCTATGTCTATGTCTATGATGTCTTTTGCTATATAGTCTATGGTTACAGGTCAGATTACAAGTTCAAGTTCAAATTACACAACAGATCTGTGCAGAGGTGATCCCGCCCACCGGTTGTTGGTGTTTTTGAGCAATTAAACAGCAGCAGAAAAGTTACACATGCATTTTTGGTTTGTTTGGAAGTGGTCACCTATTCGATAGTATATAAAGAAATAATTCAAAAACATTTTTAGCAGCCATCTTGAATCCATACTAGTTTTAGCGAGCGTCTTTTCACTTGCACCAAAGCTGTCTGCACTGACCTGTTTAAAGTGTTACAATGTTACAAAAAGTGCTTAAACCATCCAGTTTGAATTCCCTCTTTGTTTTCACTGCACTTTTACTCCTGCCAGCATTTTCATCACATCTTTGTTTTTGCTCCATTGTCCGGCAATAATTGTTTTGGGACTCTCTCGGGTCCCATTTCAGTCTCCTCTTTCATTAAATTCAAAATAGGGCCAGTCCCAGGAGGAAGGGCAGGAGGAAGAAGAGGAGCGAGCACGGCGTCCAACTATTGTGAGTGTGTAAAGTGAGACCTGTCCCTGTGTCTCTGTTCTGTATTGTGATACAGGCGAGAGCAGAGCGCTTCTAAAAGACTCTTTATGGCTCTAATTGGAGGGAGAAGACTTTTGGCCACACTAGTTGCCCTTTTTAACTGCATTCATCATTGCAAGGAGGAAAAGATTTACACTGTATTCATTTACACATTTTCACGTGTAGGCAAAACAAAAAAGTGATGAGTTTCGATGAGTGATTTGAGGAAAACTATTTACTTCAAACAAGATGTGAAACAATTTGTTGATAGAATCTCTGTAGTTTATATAGTCTTGAGGTAAAGGTAAGCTAACATTTTGAGAATTCAGATATCATTGAAAATATATAATTTATTGTATAAGAAAGATAGGTGCCGGACCATCTCAACACTAGAGAATTAAGTCTTGATAAACAGAAAGTAGTTTGTTCAGTGAAGTACTTACACCACTATAGAGAAACAAATAGTGTTGTTTTGGAGAAATGCAACATCAGAACATTGAACATAGTTAAAAAGTTCAAAAAAGTTGCCAAAAGAACTGGTTCAAAAGAAATAACCAGATTTGCAGTATAGAGGGGATAGTGATATTTTTGGTTAATGCAGTTTTGAACCTAAACAAAGACATTTGAGACACAGTTTAGAACAGACATGGGCAAACTATGGTCCGGGGGTCACACACGGCCCTTTAGACTTATTAATCCAGCTCGCCGAACGTGACCAAATTATATTAAAATAGGTAAGGGTAAACCTTGCTCAATTTACCTTTTCAACAAGCTTTTGATCTTTTGGCACTTGATAAAACTGAATGTGCATTTTTGTGCTCTGTTTATTCAACTGATATTTAATAAATTAATTTTTAATTTAATTAATGCGCTTGGAAAACAATTTGTAAATCCATAGACATATCCTTATATTTCAGTATCACCCACCCAACTGTGTAAACCATATTTTCTCTCTTCCTGCCCCACATATCCTGCTGCCTGTCCCGAGGCAGAGGAGCAGCACCGGTTGGCCCCTCTCAGTCTGAGTGAATGAGGTGAGCTGGAATGGGGCTTTCTCAGTACCTTCTGCCGCTCTGGTGTCCTGCAATTATGCTAATGCCCAGAGCTGCCCCTGTATGCATAGCCCAGGGCAGAGCCAGTGGACCAGTCCTCATTCAGACGCTTAACCCCAATCTAATGCTCCATTTGTGACACAATACCGCAGCTCTCACTTCTCAATACTAGCCGGCCGCTTCGTGCACAAACGCAGAACATTAACGTCTGCAAGTAATCCGCTCCCAGTCTTAATTTGTGAGTTTTTACAAAAGATAATCCACGAGGTGGGACAATGGTAGAATAGGTAGCATTCAGGCGACATCTTTTATGCAAATTAGTTAGAGATCTGCTGGACAAAAGAATCTGGATGTTGGCAGGTGTCAAAAAGAGTGAAAGGAATGTTAAAATTAAATATATAACACAACTATTTTGAATTAAATAATTTTCATGTGATGTGGGGTTTATTTCTATGAATTTTAATCATGTATTTATAGGTAAAATTCCTCAAAGTACTATCTCCAAAGTGCCTTAAAGTTCCTATATTAAAAGCTTTAAGCCATGTTATAATGTCGTTACCTAATTAGAAGCATACCTGAATTGTGCTTTGTTTAATTCACACGTTTGAGTGATCCTGCATTATTAGTCTGTCTACATCTCCAAAGCTCAAAATGCTCTGTTCCACCTTGTGATGTCATGAAGCAGAAGTTTTCAAGTTAACAGCTACCTTTTACCTTTTGTTCAGTAAAGATGAGCAATTCCAGGGTTGAAATGATCCAAATGATTCTAGTGAAGGTGTATGGCGTTTAAAAACACAGTGGAGCACTTCCTGTATTACCACATGACATCACAAGGTGGAACAGAGTGTTTTCAGTCAGAGAGAAGAACTATGCAGAGGTTTGTGTGTTAAACATGTGCGAATGAAACAAAACCGCGGGTATGTTTTTGATGAGGAAACAACATTATATAGGCCGTAATATAGGCCCTTTAAACAAGTTATTAATGTGTAAAATGTTTAAATCATGGCTACAGTTTGTAAGGAGCGCTGAACTGCGTCCCTAAGGCAAAACAGCAACGTAACGACTGTAACCACAATGTTTTCATAAGCTATAGTGTTTTAGTATAACAGATTACTGATGAGAACAGTGTCTCCTCCACGCGCGTCCTTCACCTTTCAATTTCATTAGCATGTTTTGTTCATTGTGAATAGATTGCGTTACATCGTGTTTACCGTATCCCTTTCTAACAACCAGCTATTGTCTGCCGTGCTGTTTGTATCTCTTGTATCTATAGTGGAACAGCTAAATATGTCAAAACTAATCACAGAAGCTTTGGCAGCTCCAATACAGAACATGCATTATTCAGGTGAAACGTTATCCCTTACCGCCTGCCTGTTTGCACTGTCTACCCCATATACTGTGGTCACCTCCCATACCCAGCTCTGTTTTCCCATAACATCATTGCATGCTATACTTTACACTATGACCACACCAGTCCTGCGTGATCCTCATACCTTTTTTAATTATTTTGATTCTCACCATAGAAGAGAGTGGAAAGCATTATTACATTCCAACTGTGATTCTCATTTGGAGCCAGACTTTGCTCATTAAATTAATAATCTTTGTTTGCTGCAACAACAGAGGAGGCTGCTAATTGGCTTTTTGATATGAGGAGCACCCAAATCCAAAATAAATCAATCCCACTTTTTAAATAAGCTACAGGAGTTGATTAGGGGCCTGGGTGCGTGAACTCTCCAATAGATGAATAAACCGCACATGGGCCTTTAGCTTTTGAAATATGGTGGTGTAATTTTTTAGATCAAATCAAACAAGAAGCAGGGTTAAGGAAACATACAATTACACATTTGTTTTAGTATAACTCTAACAAAGTGTCAAATCAAAACCAAATCTTTATAAATGCGATCGTGTAAGTCCTCATTCATCCAGGAGTGATCCAGTCTCAAAACATTAAAGGCTCTGTATTAAGCACTGATATATTATATAAGCATCTCTTGAGGTCAACATATGTCCACTGCCTGTCTGCATCTAATTACAAAAGCGTTTTACTGTCTGATCATAAGGAAGTACGCGTTGCATGCTAATTGTTGAGAGTTGAAAGCTGTGAAAAGCTATTATAAACAGGGGTGGCACCAGGAAGGGACATTGAGGGGGCGCTAGACTCCCCTAGAATGACCTATAGCTCCCCCAAAGATTTTCGCCCCACTTTCCTCGCACATCTAATCTCTGAGCGCCCCCACTGAAGAACTTAGCACCCCATAGCTCCCCCAACCAAAAATATCTGGCGCCGCCCCTGATTATAAACTCGATTGCAATGAATAATTAGGATGCTCAGAATGTATAAGATAAGTGAGGAATAATATTGGACCACTGCAAACTGTTTAAAATGAATTTGTTCTGTTTCCACATTTTAAGACTTTTACAGAATTGCCTGAGTTGCATTTGAAATCCCAACCAATTATTTATTTCATTAATATCAAATCCACTATTTTAAGGCATTTTTTTGGGAGAGGCATTATCTTTCATAATAAGTTTGTTAATAGAGGCTGTATACATTGCGCAGAGACCCCGGGGAAGATCCAGGCAAAACTGGAGGAACTATGTCTCCCGGCTGGCCTGGGAACACCTTGGGGTCCCGCTGGAGAATGTGTCTGGGGTGAGGGAAGTCTGATGGAATTGATGTATGGATGGACATTGAGCAGAGACTTGAATTAAAAAAGAAAAACAAAAAAAATGCAATTTGCCATTCCAAATATATAATAATATAGCCTGATGTTTCAACGTTCAGTGTTGCAACCAGTGCCCCGTATATTCTGAACGAAGCCGCTAAAGAGATCAGCAAATCAAATTCTTGAATAAGTCTGTGTTTGTCAGAATACGTCACATTCCTTTGCCAGTGGCTGCATATTTGTCCGGATGTTACCAATGCACAGCTATATACTTACAATGATTGCTAAAAGCTTGTCCCTGAATGGGAGTTTGTTTTGGATGGGCCAGAGTTCACTGTGGTTAAGCTGAACCCGCTAGCCCACATCTCCTGGCTGTGTGTTAGCGAGCATGTGTGCCAACAGGATTTATCTAGCATGTCGTACACAGAGGCTGGCAATCTGGATGACCGCAGTGGGAAATTCAGTTTCACAATGTATGGTGTGGACGCGCTTTTCTCCCCCTTTCCCTCTCTACGCACACACAGGCTCGCTCACAGAGTAAATAAAATAGTGAGAGAAAGATGCTAGAAAATCCTATTTGCTTTGTGTTTGGACATGGTATCCCACAACTACACAAACGCACTGGTGGAGCTGTGGCTGCTCTGTGTCATATGGGTAAACAAAACTGAGCTGTATTGAGTCAAGTTCAAATGGAATTGTTGCACTAATGGAATTATATTTAAGGCATTATCTGTAATCTGGCTGTTTATAGCTTCTCTTTGAATCTGTGTTTGGATATGGGGACTCTACATGAAACGTTTGCTTGCACCCCGAGTCTCTGCATCCTGCTTTAATAAGTCTGAGCCATGTTTGTCTACACCAGTCAAATTAAAAATGTCTGTTTGCTAAAGTATTTGCTAGTGAAAAATAAATGTTTAAACCACAAAAAGACCATTTATTTCTGCAGAATCCAAACTTTGCTCCAAACAATGTGACACAAGATTGGCTGTAGACATGTCGGTCACTGCCTTATCACTGAAGATTAAAAACTATCTAGCATAGCAAAGTTCTGTTTTAGGGTATGACAAGCTGTGTGGGCTTGGACTGTCACAAAGTGTTCATGAAAAGGAATACTGTGTTTCATACCAATTGTTCTTCCAGGTGTGTCTAGAGTATTGTCTCCATGTAAGAAAATTACAAAACAGGCTGTGCTCAATTTTGTTACTTAAGTAAAAGCAAAAAAAAAAAAAAAAAAACTCAAGTAAAAGTATCACTTGAAAAAAGAAAAAGTAAAAAAAAAAAATGGCTTGGTCAACAGAAACAATTTAATTTCTCATTTTTCCCCCGTTTTTATTTGTATATTTTTGTTTTTTTTTTTAAATAAACTCCTTATACTTTTCAGCAGGTCTCAGACAAAAAAAACAAAAAACTTTTACTTTTCAGTCCAGTTCAAAAACGTAGTGGAGTAGAAAGTACAAATACCTGCTCTCAAAGTAGAAGTAAACAGTATCCACTGTAAAATTTAGAGATACCTAAAATGTATACTTAAGTACAAGACTTTACTACTTGTAAATTAATGTTCCATCACTGGAAATAGAGCAGTTTTTAACATACTGTATTACCATGATCTATGACATATTTCATGTTATATTATGTTTTATGCATATGTTGGAAGAAGAAAAAACACATATGCACAAAAAATGACACCAGCTAAGGTTTGAGTACCACATTTGACTTGGTTCTTTTATTACCATGGCGACAGAAACAAACACGCATTTCAGCTTGTACCAATCCGTCATCTGTGTAAAGCTCGGTTGACACATAGCAAGTTCTTGATTCATTTCATTCTTGAGGCACTTTATATGTTACCAGAAATACATGAATTAAACGGAAATCCATTTGACATTTGGATGGAAACGTACTCTTTGTCTCTCTGCACCTCTTAAGTGTCTTCGAGCAGCTCAAACCAACATCATCAATTACTTCCTCAGCCTCTCCTCACTCCTCACTCAGCTCCTCCCCCACACACATACATACAGCATGTGGAGGGTTTTGGCCCACGCTAGCAGAAACGCACTCCTCGCAAGGACAAAGTGGTTGTTTTCCAGTCAGCAGCAGAAAATTAATATTCTTCCACATCAAGTCACAGTTGAGATGCAAGGTGTATCGTGAGTAAAGTGTATTTATAGACACCGCCTTGGCATACAGTGTTGTCAGGCTTCTAAACTCATCCTCAAGTAAAAAAAAATATGTGTTGGAAATAAATATCTACAGTAGAGATATTTAAAGGTACACTATGTAGCTTTTCGGCTGGGGGTCTGGTACTATTGACTTGTTAGTGCTTTTCCTGCAATAAGTGTGATTTTAAAATTATTATTATTTAAAATGCGTGTCTGTTCATCTCTCCACAGATCTGGCCCGACACTTGCCCTGGTGGCGTCACCTGCTTGTCTACATGGGTAAGTTTAATGCCATACTATGGAACATTCTAGGCAAAGGAATATAATCCCAGTGGAGACAAGTAAAAGGCAGGCCCCCCACCAGAAAAGTAACAAGTAACAGTGCATTTTAAACATGTTTTCCTCCCCAACTCATAGCCCCTACCAACAATATATATCTATATCCATACACATCCATGTTACAGACTATTCCACAACCAACTAATGAAACAGAGATGAACAGATATTAAAGTAATTTAGTAATTGTAAAGTTTTGGTAATTGTTGAACAGCTTGTTGAGTTCAAATCAGGCCCGTCGACAGAAATTTGGAGGCCTGGAGAAAGAAACCTCACATGGGCTCCCCTGCCCTAATATAAATTCATAAGGAGAGGGTCCAATTCTAAGGCCATAAGAACCCCCCCCTCCAATGAAATGCCTATAAAATCTATCTAACTGAACCTTTGACCGCACCAGCATCCCTGCTTGATTATATATTCAGCTCTGCCTTGCTGTTATCTGCTGCCTTGTATTTATTGTTTAAGTTCCCAGTGGCTACATCTTTCAAGGATTGACCTTTTGGGTACTAACTCCTTGTGTTGGGTCCCTAAATAAAAGAAAGATTTACATTCGTGATTCTATTGGGCTTCATTTACATACATTTTCCAGCCTTCTCAGTGAATCATGTGTGTTGTGGCCTTAACGTGTCTTTACAGTAATGTAGGACTATAGAGCCACAGACATCGTACAAAGGATGGGACCATTACTGATGTCATGGTGACAGGTGGCGGCAATCCATTTCCTTGTAGTAGCAGTATTTGTAGTCACTTTATTCACAAGGTCGGGGCAGTCATGTGGGTGGGCTAAACAAGAGGAACAATTAGGCCCATTCAGTGCTGGGATGAACCACAAATGTTAACACAAGACTGACTTCAAAACGCATGGCTGTATACACGGCTGAAACAAAACAAAGCAGCTTCTTGATTGACGCACATGTGCCATTTGTTACATCAAGTCTAAACTCTAATGGGGCTAATCTTCCTGATGGGTGTGAGTGACGTGTTGAATTACCCAATCAGAGAAGAGATGTTTTGCATAGCCATAAAATGTCTAATAAAATGTACGTAGCAAGTACATAGATGGTATATATAAATGGACATGGCTAACCTGCTAGCCACTTCATTGCAAAACAGGAAGTGAGCATGGGCGCTCCATAGACTCGGAAAACCGCCGCCTCTGTCACTGTAAATGCTGCTGTCAGGCTCGTCATTTTGGTCTTAAAATGTTCATATTAACACTCAACAATTATCCTGGTATTTCTATTTGCTATTGTGTCCTTAAATCAAGACATGAACATTAATAACAAACAAATCAGGCGCCTTCTTTCCCCGAGGTCACTCCCACTAGCGTTAGCAACAGGTTTGATTGACAGCGTTGCTAAGCATCTGCTCCCTGCTAAACCAGTACCTGGGCGGGATGGGGCTTTACCTTCAATAACCTGCTCTGGATTGGCTCTTTGGTTGCTATGATACGGTTGGAATTCCAAATGTGGAACTCGGCTCCAAAATTCTCCCCATAAATGCAAGCCTCATTGAGCTTCATTTGAGCCGAACACTATGGGTTGACGTCACACTGCCTTAGTCCACTTAATTTATACAGTCTATGGTCAAGGATTAACCAAGCTTTAGTTAGCTTAACATTTGTACACCTTAATATTTGCTGTTGAGTTACTGACACTTTGACTGGTACTGGGAATGTAAAAATACAAAGGGTGGGATTCCTAAATGATGTAATGCATCATAATATTGATCTAAGTTCCAGCTTTCTTTTGCGACTGCCTCAAGAGAATATTGTGGATTATTATCAATTAGTTCTTAATTAAACTTAAGAAAATATACATACATAAGATCATGTTTTGAGCCATACTGCCCTGTAACTCTGGGCGTAACAAACTTATAATTCTGCAGCTTCTCATACGGCGACATGAGCAGGGGAGCTGGAGGTCACTGTGGCCTGATTAAAAGCAGACAATGAGAGGCGCTCACTGATTAGAGCCAAATGGCCTCTGGTGATGGAGTAAACAAAGCAAGAGCGAGAGATGGTCAGTGAACGCACCGCTAATAATGAAACTCTCCACAGTCACACTCATTAAAGCAAGGGCTATTCAGGCTGGCAGGAAAACATCACTATATGCATAATTTATGACTTGCAAAGGGATGAACAAGTTTACACTGATCTGCATATGTACATAGTCATATAGTGTCCCAGTGGGTGTGCTCAGATAGTGTCATATATCAGAAAAAGTGGCCAGCGTCCTGTGTATATGGCCTGGTCACTGCTAATAGACTCATTCATTGTATTGAGACCGAAACATGTATATAGTACTGTTGCCATAGTAATTAACAACTCCAAATGTATTTTAAATGGGAAATGCAGAATATTGCTCGATGCGAATTGATTTACAGTATATGTTAACTTAAGGGTAACAATATGACAAGCATCTACTTTTTAGATTTTCCTATTTTTAGGATCGTTGCTCCTTGGAAAACTTGAGCCATCCATCCCAAATATAGTGGAACATAAATGAAATAAAAGCTGCAACTAAAATAATACAGCATATTTATTCTGTCTGCCGACCGTCACTGTTTATAAGCAGAAAAATATCATAGAATAATTGCTCAACAACTTCCTCCTTTCTTTTGTGTAATGCTTTTGTTCCATTTGGTTTTGAGCACAACATTCCATTTGTCAAAAATACTTCTGAAACGGTAACATGTTTCTGTATTATTAAGATACAATTGCCCATCTTTCTGCTTCTCTTGTAAAAAGCAGTATGAATATCTCCATTTCTTTTGCATTATCTTGATTATAATATTCAGGTGATGTTGTAGCAATACATCTGTAATACACAGATGTGAAATACAATACACCTGTAAATGGCTTGGTTAAAATGAACCACAAAACTGCAGAAATATCTCTTTGGTAGCTTACACTAGACCAGGAGTGTCCAAACTATGGCCCGGGGGCCAAATGCGATCCTCAGACCAATTTGAACTAGCCCAATTGATTATAATCAATACTTTTTATGGCAAATTTGAGTAATCCTGCAAATATAACCTAAATAACATCACATTGCATTGTTATACAGACCTAATATTAATATTTCAAGCCTTATTTAAAGTATGAAGTCAAAACTAAGTGCACCATCTGAATTATGAGCAGCGAAACGTCTTCACTCCTACAATGATTTGACCAGTTGACAGATTTTAACTTTGTCTTTTGCTATGGCCCTCGGTGAAAAGAGTTTGGGCACCCCTACACTTGACATTTCTGTTTGATTACTAATCATTTTAACTATATAGACAAAATACATTTGGTATATCCATTTTCTTCCACTTTATCAAGGGCTCTTCCAGGGGGATTCCGCAGCGTTCCCAGCCTGCCGAGAGACAAAACAACAATTGCGATATTATCATTTCTTTCATATCCCCCCACCCTTCTATTCCTGATGTAAATAAACACAAGTCTAAGTGTGTGTAGATTCCTGGTGTACCTCCTGTGTTTGGCTCTGACCCTGTTGAGTGGGGCCAACCTGGTGCTGACACAGGGATCCATCTCGACAGGACAATGGCCCATTGACCAGATGTCTCTCCTTCATTACACTCTGTGCCCAGAACAGGTTGCCATATCAGCTTCTTGTCTCCTGAGATATAATTCTTCACCGGGGAGGAGAGGATATCGCCAGGACTCATCAAGAAAGAGAAAAAAGGGGAGAGAGCACAGGGAGATTGGATGTTAATGAGTCTATTAATTAAAGGTTTTACAAAAGTGTGCTCCAATTTGTAAATGTACAGCTTAAGAGAGAACCTTTTCTCTTCTTTCTTAGCACTGCTTCCATCACACCTACTGCAATAAAGATGTGGTCTGTAACTGATAAGTAACAGTTGCTTTGTACCACATAAAATATACCACATTAACTAACTATGCAACTGACCCAGGACCACAAAAAAATACAATGGTTGCTGATCATTTTAGTTTATTCCATTATTGGGCTTAATAAAAAAATTACTGTCGTGTTCTTGGGCAAGGCACTTAACCTCCAGCGTCTGTGTACTGGTATAAGATTGTAAGAGTGTGTGTGTGTGTGAATGTGTGAGTGGTTCCTTAATGTAAAGTGGTTGAAGGTGGAGAAGAGCTAGGTAGCCACTGGTTTAAATGAACTCCCTGTAATTGCAAAAAAGTCCAATTTTGTTTCCTGTTCCACCAAACGAGAATCCGATTAGTGTCTACTACCTCAGATGTGGAGTGCGATTGGGATTGTGCACATGCTTGTGAACAAAAATAGATTACATTTGAACAAAGAGGCAGATGTTGTGTCTGATCCTGCTCTCACTGTGGAAGGCATTAGCAGCTTTATTACAATGATCCCATGAGTTTTCTAATCACCTCTGATCTGGGCTCTGCTGCCCCTGTGATGTGCAGTCATCCCTACACCTGACATGGACCCAGAGGTGCAGACTGGCCAGAAGGGAACTCTCATTTAGTTTATGCTTCGGTGATTTGAGGCCTATAATAGTGGGGCTTTGTAATGGATACTTACTTTTAGCTAAGTTGACACAGTACTGAAAATAGGTAGAAAATATTAAAATAATGTTAAATATGGATGAATAAATTGTTGATATAATGTATAATGTTGTATAATGCTGCAGGTGTATTGCCATAATACTTTATTTTGTTACTAAGTCGTCAATACGTAAAAGCAATTTCAAATTCAATTTTACATTTAATTGTGGTATTGGCAATAATTGTAGTTTCATTGATATTATTATGTGGCCTTATTCTAGTTTTGATCAAGACAATTTGAAACCCAAGTTTGTTTGTTTATTTCATATTTTTTCTTTCAGCATCAATACTGATTTCTTTTTAAAACCCAAATGAGGTGGCCAATTATACCTCTAAAGAAGAAAGTTCAGGTTTTAAGTATTACATGCAAGCTACAAATCTTGATACACTAAATGGTACCACCTATAAATATCTTGGGTATTGACGAAAATGTATCCTTTAAAAACATATCTCAGAATTATGTAACTCTCTAAAATCAAAATGATCATTTTATTACAGAAAAAAAAAAAAGTGTATCCCGATAAATTACAGAAAAGACGCAAGGAACTCTTCTTTCATACCTGATTATGGAGATGTGGTGTACATACAGACTTCAACCTCTGCTTTGAAATTGTTGGATCCACTCATTTCATTCAGCATTTTGTTTCATTACAGGTGATGGACTTGAAATGCATCACTGTATTCTCTATGAAAAAGTGGGTTGGTCGTCACTGTCTATTTGAAGAGAACAGCACTGTATGAAATGTATCTATAAGGGGCTACTTCAAAAACTGCCAGAATACCTCACCTGCTTGTTAATCATTGATACCGGAACATTTAATACCAGATCACAGAACTGCATGAGGCTAAGGACTAGTTGCACCAAAACTGAGACGGGAAAGACGGCTTTTAGCTGTTACACTGCAAGGAAAAGGAAAACTGGATACTCTGGTGACACAGTTGCAATTTAATAATCTGGTAATGAACTTTTATACACAAGCCTGCACCTGTTTTTAATGTCCCCAAGTCGTATTCCAGATCCAAAAACTTGAGAGAAATAGGGCTATTGGTAGATATTTGTACCTTAAGACAACATACAACCTCTGAAATGATTACCGAGTAAATATAGAATGACTTGTGTTTGTTATTGTGGTTTTGTGAAATGGATAGTTATTGAAAGGTGTAGCCAGTTTGTCTCTGAAGTCATCGATTGGACCGGAGCTGACCTGACCTTCTTCCTTCCACAAAGCCAAAATAACCCCACGATGCCGCCCATTGATGTTGTCCCACACATTGAGAATCGCACATGTCATCGATCACCATGACATACACTGAAGATGACAGATACCCTGACGGTAATCAGCGTCCAATGTGAAGACAGAGCAAACCAATTTATTACTGACGGAGTGAATGATAGACAGAGGCGGACAATGATGCATGAAGACAGGTGTGGAGATGAAGAGAGGGTTGGAGAAAAAATAGAATGAACAGGATCAAATGGAGACGATGTAAGCCTGTAGACAAGGGGAAAATAATGCATTCTGGAGGTCAGACAGGAGCTCTCCCTTCTTATTGGTGCCTCTCTGGGCTATAGGATTACACACACACACCAAGGCACTCAACATGAAGACTGAGATTGGATTATTGATCCCACGGAGACAGGGGGATCTCAAAGGACAGTGCACTTCTCTTTATGGGGGACTTGTCTGGTGACAGTCAGCGCTAACAGGAACAATAAGTGACCTTAACTCCTGAATGATCGTATCAAGTATTACAGGGGTAAGCTTGTACGAGGGCTATAGCTTTGACCCTAGCATCGGCAATGTATGTCGGTCATGCTCATTCACGGTATGAGCTTGGAAAAATAGTTTACAATAGATACGGTGGGGGCTTGGATGCATCTGGCTCTGCTTTCATTGTGTCTCGTAATCCTTTGGCTATGAAAGCCTTGGATTCTACAATATATTCTATTGTCAATGAATGTGCACTAGTGGAGATGGTGTTTGTGGTGATCCATATTACTTCATTGTGTACCAGTGATACCGTGAATAATAGCAAAATAAAAATTGTATTCTGTCAACGGGACAAAAGTTTTAGAAGCAACATTTTTCAGCTTCTTCAGTTCTGGATAGATTGCTGGTGGACATTTAGCTTTGTTTGTTATCTACGTAGGTCTATCGAACTACACTAAATGTGAACTGTGCCTGAGTCATATTTTGCATAATTGTCCAGGCCCCTAATGGGTGCTCCTACACCTGTTAGCATACTGGTTATCACTGTTGTTTAAATGAGAGATAAAGAAATGTCTAAAGCCCCCATTCTTGTTCAAAAATGGATTGTCTTTCCTCCCTCTTTAACTCTCTTCTCTAACCATTTATTTTCTTTTGCTAAGATCTGTACCTCACTATCTTCAAAGTAGTTAGTGGCTTTGAGATGGAGATGCACCGCAGATTGGGGTCCTGAGCTGCTCCCACGACAGTATTGGTACATTCTCTTATGGAATAATGTAATGGGATCTCATTTATTAAACTGTGCATGGGATTTTGTCTGGATGTGGAAGTATATACAAAAACACAAACTTCCTCAAACTGATTTTGTCTTACCCACAAGGTTCAGCTTTTACAGATCAAACCACACAATCCCACATACTCTGTAGACAAGATGATTCACCACAGTAAGATTTGACCATTGGCTTTTTGGTTTATGGTTCAGCTATTATGCCAACCCTTACATTGGTATAAAAAAAACACAGACACAAACTATTCCTTAGATAACTCCCTAATTCTCCTTTCTTCCAGCAGTGCCATTCATGTTGACTACAACCTTGTTCTCATGACTACATGCCCACAGGGTGTTGTGTTAGGAGAGGTGCTCAGCCATGTTATGTATCACACATGTCCATGAGTCTACAGAACAAAGAAGACGCACGGCTCTTCTAATCAGAGAGCATCAGGAACTGCTCTGATCCACAACCAATTGAGGCAGATTAAAGGACTTAGGCAGGAGGAATATGAGAAGAAAGTAAACAACACATTGTAATACACATACAACTTCAATTTAAGATAAGCTGGATGTTTTAGACAAGTTAAGACAAAAGTATGAAGTAAAAATCTCAGAAATTATCAACATAAACCAAGTCAAAACATAAGGCGCAGTAGTTAAAGTCCTAATTTACCAGCATTAGTGACCATATTAGCGCATATTAGCCATAATAAATATAGGCATTCCCACAGGATAAGCCTGTTAGGCACCGCTCGGCTCTCCAGAAGGTCTGTATTTGGACATTTTCAAGGTGCGTTAGTGTTGCTGACCTGGGCCACTTTCCCATGGGTGAGATACACGGGGTGGGCCACGGGTTACCAACCAGTTAATGTTTCCACTCTGTTCTGTTGTAGCATTTTATTTATTGCAAAACTGCAGCAAGATTTTAATGGCATCCAAAATTCTCTCATAAATCTTAAAATATCATTGAATTAATCATTTTATATATATATCTAAGTGATATGCAAGCTACAAATCTTTATACACTAAATGGTGTATCGATTGAAAGAACCACTACCCATAAATATCTTGGGCTTTAGCTTGACGAAAACCTATCCTTTAAAAAACTTATCATAGAATTATATAATTTTATTACAGAAACAAATCTTGTATCTCGTGGAATTACAGAAATTGTTTAAGCAACCTTTCTTTCCATCCTGGATTATGGAGAGGTGGTGTACATGCAGACTATGGAATCTGCTTTGAAACTGTTGGATCCATTTTTTCATTCGACCCTTCGTTTTTATTACAGATTTTAAATGCAACACTGTATTCTCTATGAAAAGCTGGGTTGGCCATCACTGTCTATTAGAAGAAAACAGCACTGTATGAAATGTATCTATAAGGGATTAGTTCAAAAAAAGGCCAGAATACCTCACCTGTTTGTTAATGAATGTTACTGGAACATTTGATACCAGATCACATGACTGCATAAGGTCCTAGCCGCACCAAAACTGAGGCGGGAAAGAGGGCTTTTAGCTGTTTTGCTTCACCAAAATGGAATATACTCCAAGGAAAAGCAAAACTGGATACATTACGCAATTTAATAATCTGGTAACGAACTTGTATACACACACCTGCACCTGTTTATAATGTTTTATATGGACTTATATATTTATTTGTTTTGTTTGTTTTTTCTGTTTGTATTGTATTTTGAACCGAGCACCCGTGAAAAAAGAGAGCCCAAGCGCTCTCATCGGGTTCCCCTGTGTAAATAAAGATAAAGAAAAGAGACATGAAAGGGCTATACAGTTCAGGATAATATCAGGTTGGTTGTGTGAGCAGATTTTCTCCTTCCCCCGAGCATGTGCCTGTTAGTTCATGCATGTGAATACAAGCAGTGTGCCAAACTGTTTGTGAAAGCTAAAGAAACTAACTTCTTTTCACTGTTTAAAATCAGCTAACCAGCTTTGACGTGCCCCCAACATTCTAACATTCCAAGTCACAACATTTGCTATTGTAACAACCTATAATGCCTGTACTTTGCAAAGTAAATGTTTCCCGTTTAAAAGTATTACTGAAAATACAAATTATTATCCCCAAATTGGTTTAATAGTGACTTTAAAATACCATCATTTATCAAGTTCATTCCTTCCTATGTAATTCTGCCTCATTACCAACAAACTCAACCCGGTGTGCCGCTATCATTTGTTTTCACCCGGAGATGTCTTCTTAACCCTTTGGGGCCAGATCTTGACCTGTTCTCATACCGCGCAGCCACCAGACAAAAACAAACTCTCTTGGATCGTCAGAAGTAAATGGGGACATCCATCTTCAACGCAGCCCTGTCATGTTCCACTGTCATTTATCAGTCTGGCACAAAGCCTATGCTACGCTAAGCAGGATTCCAGTTTCTATTAAAATGCATATCAAAACAATGCATGGGCTCCCGGTTCATAAAAAGAAGAAAGGGGCGAGGAGATGAGGAGGAATCAGACATGCATTCCTGTGTAGGTTTGTCTAAACAGGCTCCAGGTGGTCGGAATGATCAGTTTTAGAGGTCATTGTTGTCTCTGTGCTCTGCTGTTTGGACAGGACTGCAGCAATCACACACATCCCAGGACATTTAAACAAGTGCCCCTCATGACAACGACCGGCCACATTTGTTTTGTATTAGTTATCCAGCATTACACACACTGAACCATCGTGTATAAATATTTGGGAAAGGTTTAAGATAATTGGTGACCTCAGTGTGTAGTGCCAGTTTGAGCAGTATAATCTTTTGTGAAAGGTATTTTGTCACAGAACAAGGAACGGCTTTCTCATAAATTCTGGTTTATCGTGTTATAACTGATTACAGTTTTTTGAAGAGTTGACCAATTTTTTAGAAACAGTATTCACCTTATTCTGGAAGTTGCCATCATCATTTGGGTTGTAATATTTTTATGGATCTGGCGATTTTGACAGTTCTATTTGGTTTACAGAGCGGTTTTAAAGCCGGTGAGGTGTTGACTTGTTGGCGCACATGAACATAGAAAGTTTTACAGAAATCAGCACTACTTTATATCATATTTTAGAGGCAAAACTTTCCCCAATTTAACATTGAAACTGGCAGAGTCCAGTAGGGTCCATCATGTGTTATGTGGCTTTAAAATAGGGCTGGGAGTCTCTGCATTTGACCCATCCTTCAATCTATCAGCACCCATCTCAAGGACCTATCTCCATCTCTTGAGGTAGCCTTTGTGACCTTAGCTAGAGGATTGATTGATCTGAGTGACGTTTATTGTGCTGTTTTTGTTTGGAGTAATACTATTTTGATATACATTATGATTTCTTATATCTCAATGTGGCCACCCTCTATCCAACTAAAAGGTAAAGCTAGTTTATTTGTATAATACAATTTGTGTACAAAGACATTCAAAGTGCTTTACAGAATAAGAAAGACATTAAAATCACAATACAAACAAATCAAAACATAAATAATGATCATAAAATTAACATTAAACTGAGAAGATATGAACTGCAGCTGTCTTACCGCTCTTTTGGAGAGGCTACTGAGCAGGCAGTTACAGTAGTCTAACTTACTGGAGACAAAAGTCTTTCCAAGTCTGGTTTTGACAGTATTTGTACCGGTACCTTTGTTTTTTTGCAGTATTTTTTTAAATGGTAAAAAGCTGCAGATGTTACTGATTTGATGTGGATGTTAAAGTTCAAGTCTGAGTTCATTATTACCCCTACATTTCTAGCCTGATTTGAAGGTTTTAGAGAGAGAGAGACTGGAGATGACTACTGACACATTCTCTTTGTTTCTGTGGACTAAAGACTACTACTGCAAATTTGTTTGACTTAAGCTGGTTTTACCTCCACACAATACACACACAGTATATAAAGATCCATAAGCATTTTGCATTGTATTGGTTTCAGTAGTTCTGCAAATAAAGACTAAATTAAATATGCTCCATGGGGCATCTTGCATACTACCACGTGCCATTTGAGAACAGACATAGCACCTTTCCTGTCTGCTAGTTAGCACCTTCTCTTCTCACATCTGAAGCAGCATGTGTGTTTTGGCATATTTGCTGCTCTCCGCCAATCACAGTCATCATTTGGTGCCAGCGCTGGCTCAGTGTCAGACATATTTTTGTGTGTGGCGATGCTTGAATGGATTTATTTTGCTTACATATGTTGACAGAATGTTCAAAATAGGTTAGAGGTCTTGAATCTGTGCACATGTCTTTATTGAGCCTATGCCAGGTATAGCATCTGCAGGAATGCGCATTGCTTCTTGATTATCGCCCATTACGCCCACATGGAAAAGTAGCAGAATTGGAAGTTCGTGATATCAGTATTTTCCATAGGACAATGGAAAAACAATGATTGAGAATGGACACTGCTAGAGAAAATTAGGAATGAGAATATTAGGAAGAGGAATGCAGCTGACTTTTGCCAATGTGCAGGAGAAATAGACTTTTAATTAGAAAGTGTTGAGAGATGGTAATTTCCCATGGAGCGATTGGGCCTTTTTATGTTTGTATAATGCATATGAATATGCTGCAGCAATCATTGGGAACCACATACTCAATTTTACATGGTAGAAAAGATTCACCAAGCACAGCATGTTCTGGATTCAGAATTTGCTTAAAAGCAGGATTAGTTGTATGTAGGGACCTCAGGTAAATTGTAATAACTACAAACGTTGTCTGTGTTTCTAGTCTCGTGTGAAGCTTCCATGTCTCTGAAAATGTCTTTTACCTACTCTAATCCTGCAAACTCAGTGGTCCTCAGGTAATGCTACTTCCATGTGAATGCTCATGTCTGTGTTTTTCATCCGTACTTAAAAGATGATTCAAAATGTCACTATGGTCCATTTTCAGTCCAGATATGAACTAAATTCATCATCATAATTAAACTCAGAACATACTCTAGTCCAGTTATCTTTTTTTCCCCCACAATTATACAGTAAAAAAAAAGAAAAGAAACAAACAAAACTGCGTTAAAAATGTCACCTGGAAATACAGCCAGCAGCATGGAGCCTCTTTGGAAAGGTTTGGGTGCTTCTGGTTCAAAGTTTGCAGAGTTTGTATGGAGGGGCTGTATCAGCGTGAATGGATTAAAATAGAGTGACTGCTGCTGTTTGCAAAGAAATATGACTGTGTGGATGTTATTGTCATCGCTGATCGCATCAACGTGGTAAGAAGAGTGTCTGACACTACGATACAATAAGCATATAATGCTAAAAAGAAACTTCAAATAGAAGCAACGCTAGCAACATGAATGTTTTTGTCATGTTTCAGTCTGTGAAAACAAGTTGATTTCTGACATAGCTTATCAAATGCAAATGTCCCACAGATTGGGCTTTAGATATAAAACCATTAATTGTAATAACAAGGCATTAGATGTAACCTTTTTAATGGCAGGCACTACTTGTCTCCATGGAGATGTAATTGAGTTGTCTGGAGTATTCTACGTTATGACATTAAGCATATTTAATTACATGTGTTTGCATTAATCAAAACTACCTTGAAAAAACATGACCATGTCACCTCTTTGGCCTGACCTTCTTGACTCCTATTTTCATGGAGACACATATGGCATAGTACAGGATATTCAGGCAAAACAATAACATAGTACACCTTTACATAATAAACATTAGACTTGTATGACATTTCCATGCAAAGCTCAATATTGTCTATGAGAATGGTTATATAGTAGAAAAAATGGGGTGGAAATACAGAATGGTAAGCTGCCATTTGCCATTCCCGTTGACAAAATGTAAAATTGTTGAGTCAAGAGTGCATTAAAAAGGTTCATCCTTCTCACACAAGCCTTTGCTCTTCAGTGATCGCTGTTACAGTGGTGTGAAAGCGTATCCTCTTACGGCTCAGAGCGCTTTGACGTGTGAAGCCTCGTCAGAATCAGAGCAGATCCCTGAAGACCATCTGACACCAATGACTGAATGACTCCATCCCTCATCTTAACCAGCGATCACATGCGGCTATATTCATTTTGGTACCTCTTTTTGGAATATGATGGAGAAGAAAAACTGCCAAAATAATGAAACATTCCATGACACATCCTTATTAGGCAAATGAAAAAAATCACATTATCTTCAGACTGGGGTTTTTAAACGCATGCTATTCACTACCTCGAGCTGCTCTGGGAATATCAACTGAGAGACAGTAATTCGCTCTAGCGCTTAATATTCAGTTCTCAGCCATGTAATATGCTAATTCTGGGGTCATGGAGAAGTCACTGTGAAAAATCCCTGAAACTTAATTTGAGAGGCAGTTTGAGATGTTTCTAAGAACACCAGTCGGTGATGGAGGGGTACAGTGAAAGTCAGACTGCAGCTCCTGAGGGAGTGGAGGGTCCCGCTGCCCTGACACAGGATCTGCTCTCCTGCTCCTGTAAAACTCCACCACTATCACGTTAGCACCATCTCAGGAAGATTTCCCATAGGCATCTGCTGCTGCATGGAGAGCTTGTCTTACAAATGTGTCAATCAAGTCTCTGAGGAGACTCGACAAAAGACATTCAGTATACACGCTTTTACATTGTTTCTAAACCCATTGTGTTTATTGGAATGAAATACATTCAAAAACAGATTTATATCAACCAAGGCGCATTATCTTGGCTTTATGATCAAACTTAATTGTGTCATAAAATCTCATTCCTATGAAGATGTCACTGTCGACGGCTGTCAGTTGTTACAAAGCTTCCTGCTTCAGAATGAGATATTGATCTTTATCCAGTGGCTCCAATATGCCACAAAGCGGTGGTTGCACACTTTGTGAAAATCTATTTTAGGTCTGATATCTCGTGTCCGGTAACAAGTGGCGATGGGCCTGGCTGATTCTGAAAAGTAACGGAGGAAGGCAGTGCTGTAGGGCCCTGCAAATCGCTGCCAGAGAGGAAGAATTAACCATTTGAAGATGGACAGACTGATAGAGGGATCATGAAGCTATTAACCTCTGAACAAGCTGCTGAGAGCCCAGCAGATGGCAGCCCTGATGGGAGGTGCCAGATCGGCTGTGACTATAGACCAGCCTTCATATGGATGTCTGCAGACCGTCTCTAGCAGACACCTCCTCAGTGTGTGTCCTCAGATCATGCGGTGTTTATGTAAAAGGTTCACATGGACAACGAGAACAACCACTCTGCCAGCGCTCAGCCTTTTAGATAATTTTTATGTTTTTGGGATAGTCTCGATTTTTTTTTTGCTAAATCTTATTGAAATATCTTTCCACATTGCAATATCAGTTTAAAGCAAACTCAAACGAACCCCATTTTTTTAAAGACATCCACACTATTTACACAGACATTCATACCCTAGACACACTTCTCCAATGACACCTTCTGAAAAGTATAAATATTTTGCCCCATCCATAAATCATGTGCATATTATAGATGACAGCAACAACCCTCCCCTCTGTGGTATCTGCACTTGAGTTGAAACCCTACACTTCAGAGATGCACCACTACAAAGCCCCCAAAGCATGCCGTCTCCTCAGCTTCTTTGTTGTATGTTTTTATGTAATTGAGTTTGACTTTTGCCAGTTGTTTGTTTATCATTTGTGAGGAAACAACACATGCTTAAACTGCCAGCAGATATCACGCAACAGTCAAGACAACTAAAGGTAAGGCAAAAGAAAATGCAGAATGAAAACTCAATGGAAAACTGCGAACGCTAGGGATTGTGGCAAATGACATCAAGGTGGAATCTGCTGATATGTGACTCAAGTAGGGTCTGGCAATGGGATTTAGGTAACAACTATCTGGTAATGTTGTCAAGGCTATGTTTTTAGTTTGTTTATTTCACTGAAACATGGGATTTTTTGATAGAAGGTTCAAATATGGGGCAAGGTACCAGTACAAAACAATAGCACTGCAGGCAGGCTTTATTTTACAGCTGCAGCCCTAACCTTTAGCTCCTGTCCAAATCAACAGTGACCTCCAGAGACCAGGAGCAGATGGAGACAGGCTTTATAATTAGAATTAGGAACCATCTCTGGGGTAATGCCTGAGGTAGTCAATGCAAAGGTTAATAAGATGTGTATTTAAGAGTAGTACCTTGAATGTAGAGCGTCACATACACAAACAATTTGATTTTTAAATGTTCTTTTTCTTTTTTTCATTGATTTAAGCAGCAAATCTAACATGTGGAAACATTACATTATGAGAAAATGTACAACAAAACATCAGTAGAACTCTGCATCTGATTCAGTATGAGCTTAATAGATTAGAGTCAAAGTAAATTACTTGTCCTATATTACACACAATTAACTCTTGTGAGCTTTAAGCCATGTTATAATGTTGTTATCTCCTCAAAAACATAACTGGGGCTGTGTTTTGTTTCATTCACACATGTCTGAGTAATCCTTTATTATTATTACGTTGCAGCTACCTTTCGCCTTTTGTTTCTTACAGATTGGAAATTCCAAGGCTGAAATTATCCAAATGATTCTGTTGAAGGTGTATAAGGTGTATGGAGTTTAAAAACACAGTAGAACACTTCCTGTACTACCACATGACATCAGAAGGTGAAACTGAGTGTTTTTAGTTTCATTGAAGAACTTAGCCTAAATATGCAGGGAAACAGCATTATAACAGATCAGAAAATAGTGTAATATGGGCCCTTTAAACTAAATTTGATTTGATTGTAAAGTCAAACACAGACCAAGGTAAGTTTATATAAGGAAGAATTCCACTGGGTAAAGAGTCTCTGAACACGAGATTCTGGTGTGATTGTATTTTCACCCTTTAATGATGTCTTAAGTTTAGAAATACGATACTAACTTTAGCTTGTGAAACAGCAAAGACAAAGAGCAGATACCAGCGAAGTTTGGTCCATGTCAGAGGGATCTAAAGGTCAAGTGGTGTGTGGTGGATGGGAGGGGAAAGCAGTTAATTAGCTCATACTTTGGTAATGACATATGCTGTTCTTATCCTTATAGATCCCAATGGGAGCCAATCTGAGCTCAGGGTACCACATGCAATCCCCACTGGACAAATGACTCATACTGTATATGTACGATTGGACACACACACACACACACACACATCTGTTTTGTACAATATCTGATCTGGCATGTTTGAACTTGAGTTAGGCTATGAAAAAATTTAGAATAGTGTCTAGTCTATTCGCTCTGTGTGTGTGTGTGTGTGTGTGTGTTTATATGTGTGTTTGTTCATTTGTGTGTGTTTATATGTGTGTGTGTGTGTATGTGTGTGATCATATGTGTGTGTTTATATGTGTGTGTGCGTTCATTTGTGTGTGTTTATATGTATGTGCTTATGTGTGTGTTCATATGTGTGTGTGTTTAAATGTGTGTGTTTAAATGTGTGTTTATATGTGTGTGTATGTGTGTGTGTGCTTATATGTATGTGTGTGTATATGTGTGTGTGTGTGTGTGTGTCATATTGTGTGTGTGTTCATATGTGTGTGTGTGTGTTTATATGTGTGTGTGTGTGTGTGTGTGTGTGTGTGTGTAGGTGTGTGTGTGTGTGTGTGAGAGTGTGTGTGTGTGTGTTTATATGTGTGTTTGTTCATTTGTGTGTGTTTATATGTGTGTGTGTATGTGTGTGATCATATGTGTGTGTTTATATGTGTGTGTGCGTTCATGTGTGTGTGTTTGTGTGTGTTTATATGTGTGTGCTTATGTGTGTGTTCATATGTGTGTGTGTTTAAATGTGTGTTTATATGTGTGTGTGTGTGTGTGTGTATGTGTGTGTGTGCTTATATGTTTGTGTGTGTGTGTGTGTGTGTGCATATGTGTGTGTGTGTTCATATGTGTGTGTGTGTGTTTATATGTGTGTGTGTGTGTTTAGGTGTGTGTGTGTGTGTGTGTGTGTGTGTGTGTGTGTGTGTGTATGTGTGTGTTTATGTGTGTGTGTGTTCATATGTGTGTATGTGTGTGTGTTCATATGTGTGTGTGTTTATGTGTGTGTATGTGTGTGTGTGTATGTGTGTGTTCATGTGTGTGTTTATATGTGTGTGTGTGTGTGTGTGTCTGTGTTCATATGTGTGTATGTGTGTATGTCCAATTGATAAAAAGCACAGATTTGAAAATTGTGTTTTTTGTTGAGGTTTTATTTTTGACACGTTCATAATTTGAGCAAATAAAAATATACAGATAAATATAGCAAAAAAAATATTGATTCAGTTGTTTCTGTTGAACAAAATTCAGCTGAAATCTTGATGAAAACCACTAAATCTGAAGCTTTATAAGATTTCAAAATCTGAAAACAGCTAAACACTTTTAGTTTTTCATCTTTAAGTCACTTTTAAACAGGTACTTAAATACTTTTACTTTTACTTGTGTATTTTTTGTATTTTTACTTCAGATTTCACCAAAATCCTTCATAATAGTGACAGTTGTGCGGCTGCAGGTGAGTCAGGTTTGAACTTTAAAAACAATAAAAAACGAATAACAAATATTTAAAAAATAGTTTATGGAGTTTTTATTTTTTGTTAATACAGGGGTCAAGGTCATGTCTGGAGCTTAGCGGTGGTAACGCCGGGGCCCCTTCTCTGCTCCTCGCTGACTGATGTTGTTGTGAGCCACATTAATTTTTATTGTGCCATTTTTGATTTTGTGGAGCTCCTTCTTCACCTCCATCATCTCCTGCAGTGACATGAGATGTTTGATTCTTCTCTGTCGATGCTCCTCTTTCTCATGCTCCAGTTCTAGGTCCTTCTTTTGGACGGCCTCAGTGAGATTTTGGATCTCCAAGTCCTGTTTTTCAAGTGTCCTGCTCATCTCTTCCATGTTTGTTTGAGCAGAGGCCAGTTCTGAGTGAGCTGAGTTCTGTCCCTCAGTGCACTGTGGAAATGAGAAAATCTGATTTTGTGTGGAAACTGGTGACACTCTCCAGCTCTTCTTCTTTCTCCTGGAGCATGTCTTTGGTTTTATGCAGCTCCAGCTCCATTTTTGCTGTCAGGTTTTGGGTGTTGTGGAGCTCCTGTTTCAGCTGCTTGTTTTTCGTGTCCTGCGCTGATGTACAGGTTCCTTATCTGTTTGTGGGCACTGATGTGGGCCACCATCTCCTTTTCTTTCTCCTGGAGCAAAGCCTTGACTTTTCGAAACTCCACGTCTGCCACGTTTGTTCTTATTGTGCCGTTTTTGATTTTGTGGAGCTCCTTTTTCACCCCCATCATCTCCTGCAGTGATTGGAGATGCTTGATCCTTCTCTGCCGATGTTCTTCTTTCTCATGCTGCAGTTCGTGGTCCTTGTTTGGAGGGCCTCAGTGAGAGTTTGGATTCCAGGTCTTGCTGTTGGTTAATCCTCTCCTGAGCCTTGAGCCTGAGGTCCAGCGATGTGGTTTATTTGGACCTGATGTGTGAGCTCGGCCCTCGTTCGCTCTAACTCTTGGCGTAGCGCCTTCACCAGAGCGCTCTCCTCCAGGGGTACCTCGTTCAGGGGTACCTCGTTCAGGGGTGCCTCGTTCAGGCCTACCTCGTTCAGGCGTACCTCGTTCAGGTGTACCTCGTTCAGGGGTACCTCGTCCTGAGTACCTTGTACCTCGTGCACGGGTACCTCGTCCAGGTGTACCTCATTCAGGGGTACCTCGTTCAGGGGTACCTCGTTCAGGGGTACCTCGTTCAGGGGTACCTCGTACCTCGTCCAGTGGTACCTCGTCAGGGGGGTACCTCGTCCAGGGGTACCTCGTTCAGGGGTACCTCGTCCAGGGGTACCTCGTTCAGGCGTACCTCGTTCAGGGGTACCTCGTCCAGTGGTACCTCGTCCAGGGGTACCTCGTCCAGGGGTACCTCGTCCAGGGGTACCTTGTTCTGGGGTACCTCGTCCAGGGGTACCTCGTTCAGGCGTACCTCGTTCAGGGGTACCTCGTCCAGGGGTGCGTGGGCCGGACCTCTCTCCTCGGGGGTCGAGGAGTCCTGGATGGTGGCAGACTCCAGGTGGGTCTCCTCTGGCTCTTGCTCGTGTCCTGATGGTGTTGGACAGAGCAGAGCCTCCAGGCTGAAGTCCTGGTCGTAGAGGTGGACGTCGTCCTCAGACGTGTACAGGTACCAAGGCTTCATAGTGAAAGTTGTAGAGCGATTGTTTTGTGCGAGTGTATCCATCGGTGTCAGAGAAGTAATGAGCTGAATCTGTGAGCGACTTTATAAGAAAACGTCTGATTCTAAAATCTGACATCATCACATCACATGATGACATCACACATCTCCACGACGACCTCGTGTATTAGGATTCTAAAGATGACATCATCGCTTATTTGCATAGTTTATATATATATATATATATATATATATACATACATACATATATATATATATATATATATATATATATATACACACACACACATATATATATATATATATATATATATATATATATATATATATATATATATATATATATATATATATATATATATATATATATATATATACAGGTAGGTAGATAGATAGAGATACCAAGCACTAAAAATCGTATTATTATTCTTATTGTATGTGTGTTTGTGTGTGTTTATATGTGTGTGTGTCGTGTGTGTGTATGGTGTGTGTGTGTGTGTACCAGTGCGTGTGTGTGACTGTCTGTGTGTGTGTATGTGTGTGTGTGTGTGTAGGTGTGTATGCCTGTGCGTGTGTGTGTCTGTCTGTGTCTGTGTGTGTGTCTGTCTGTGTGTGTGTATGCGTGTGCGTGTGTGTGTCTGTGTGTGTTTGTGTGTGTCTGTGTGTGTGTCTGTCTGTCTGTGTGTGTCTGTCTGTGTGTGTGTATGCGTGTGTGTGTGTGTAGGTTTGCGTGTGTGTGTGTTTGTGAATGTGTGTGTCTGTGTGTATGTGTGTGTGTCTGTGTGTGTGTCTATGTATGTGTGTGTGTCTGCGTGTGTCTGTGTGTGTGTGTGTGTGTGTGTGTGTGTGTGTGTGTGTGTGTGTGTGTGTGTGTGTGTGTGTGTGTGTGTGTGTGTGAGTATATATATATATAAGTAAAAGGTAGCAATTAACTTGAAAACTAGCACTACATGACATCACAAAGTGGAACAGAGCATTCTGAGCTTTGGAGAAATAGACTAGATTAATAATAAAGTATTACTCAGGCATGTGTGAATGAAACAAAACATGATTCCAGGTATGTTTTTGAGGAAGTAACAGCATTATCACATGGCTAAAAGCTCACAAGAGTCAGTTTTGTGTAGGACCTGTGTTTAAAGTGTGTCATCTTCTTTGCTGCTACATATGCGTTATTTTATGTACTTATTTACTTCTTTAGTCCAAAATGAGTCTGTTCATTGCAATGGATGTGAAAAATCTGGCTCTTTCATCTGCATCATTGGTTGAGTGGTCACATCCACTGACCCACAGGTTGGCATTGTGATTCTATCTTCCACAGATCAATGCTGCCCTTCTGTCCTTGGGCAAGACACTTAACCCACCTCACCTCCAGTGTCTGCATACTCTGTTGTATGAAAGTTCCTTGATGTAAAGCGCTTTTGAGTGCCTTGCAGGTGGAAAAGCGGAATGCAAAATTTTGACTATTTACCATTTAACCATTTTTAACCAATTTATTACAAATACTGGAACTTTTTAAGGACATCATCATCACTGAAGCATGCATAGTCAACAGCATCTCCTCACTATAAATTCTGGCTGCTTGTCTGACTTGGTTGTTGCATGTATTTCATTAGCTGGGCTCCTTGTGTGGGCTCAGTACGAGACTTCAGTGAGACAGGTGGCATACTTTATCCATAATGGATGACACGCACTCCATCATTTCAGTGGAAGTTTCCTAAAGTGATTAAGAATTAATTTAGACTTTTCAACAATCCAAATAAGCATGATTTATTAACCACTTAAACATGGAGTTCTACAGTCACATATTCCAGATACTTGCTACAGGGGAAACAAAGCTGCAAGTGCAAGCCATCGAACTTGACTTATGTTTGTTGAATCATTGTGAACATGGATGATTTCATTACCTCATATGTAACAATGGATCATTCAGAACAAGCCTTTAAAGCTACCATATGTAATGAGATTAGCTGACCCGCCCCTGTTGTATTCTCACATATCACCACTAGATGCAGTCCAACAGTGTACCAGCTTTGGCCTGACAGAAGAAGACACGGAGAGAGCATCGGGCGAGTCTGAACCATAGACCCTATATATAAATGGACATAGCTAACCTGCTAGCTGCCGTGTTACAAATAGGAAGTGACCATCGACTCTGGCTGTCACCCCTCTCTCTGTAAATATTGCTGTCATTGTATTAATTGTAACTTAAAATGTTCGTTTTGACCCGCTCTACATGATCCTGCTATTTGTATTTTGCTATTATGTTCATAACTCAAAATATGAAGAAATAAGAGACAAATCAGCTGCCTTCTTTACCCGAGGTCACAGGTTTGATTGACAGTATTACCAAGCGCCAGCCCCCTGCCAAACCAATGATGTAGGCGGGAAGGGGCATTACCTTCAACAGCTTCACTCCAGTTTGGCTCCTTAGTTACAATGATACTCGCGGTCGGAATTCCTAAAATGGAACTTGTCTCCAAATTCGCCCCTATAACTGCTATAGCCTCGACAAGCTTCATCTGACTGGAGCCGAACGCTATGGATGACGTCACACTGCCTTAGTCCACTTTTTTGTACAGTCTATGGTCTGAACGAAGACCATATGAGGGGAGAGGGGAACAGGTTTCACATCTGCCATCTACTGGTGAAAAAAAAGGTAATAAAGTTGCAGATGGTACCTTTAATACATAAAACTTGAACAACACTCAGGTGTGTTAGAACACTTCTCTGTATAAGTCCTGCTGGCATACTGCTCTTTAATGTTTTAACTGAATCTTATCTTGTCATATATTTATGCATTTTGGAAAAAAAAAACGTTCTTTGTGGTATGTGTAATAATATTTTTTTTTTTTTTTTTTTTTTAATGAACTGCAAATTAAGACAAATTGGTTGTTTATTGTTCTTAACATTTGGACGAGAACAGGCTGTGGGCGTCTCATGTGTAGTCGTCACATGTGTGAACCAGAACAGAAAATCCAAAAGGTCTATGGTACTTGGTACTATGGTCTATGGTACTATTTTTTTTTTTTATTTTTATTGATTTTTTTTTATGATTGGTTGGTTCTTCTGTGCATCACCACAAAAGTCATAACAAATCAAATATTATTGTTACATTATTGATTTACCACTGCTCTACTGTAATGTGCTTTTAACATAACAGGATACCCATAGACGGAGCCAGCTTAAGTCCCTAACCGATGTCCATTTTGTTCTAGTTTGTTCCTGAGTGCTTTATAATTGTTTCCCAGCATACAATAAAGTGCTTTTAGTCCAATTAAAACAGCCTCGTGGAAAGCAACCCTTCCCAAAATCCCCTATTCAATTGTTCCGATGCGTTTGGTAACTTCTGGCTCCACCGTTTCAATTGAACCAGTTATTCCAAGCAAAAGTCAGAAGTGTACTAATCTAATTTAATCCTTTTTAACTTCAATGGCACTCTCAGGGGATGTAGGCAAATAGGTTCTTTCTAGTTCTAATTGCATTGGACCGGGCCCCAGTTCCACTTTCACCTCTGCCTTTTTGCTATAGCAGGCATTTCAGGAAATAATGTGGGACAACGGAAAAAATGCCGTCGATGCTGTAGACCACGCACACACACATGTGGAGCTATGCACACAAACAAGAGGTACACAGGGCGGAATGAGAGCATGTTTCGGGTGGGATTGCTGTTAACATGGAAAACAGTGCCGGGGTCAGCGTGGGCTAATAGTTGTGTTTATCTGGGGGAACCAAGCAGCTTTTCTATTGACATGTGTAATGAGATTAAGACAGATGGGAGGAGGAAGAGGAGATAAAGACGGAGATGGAGCCCTGGAAATGATTTGAGGTTAATCTGAAAAATGCAAAAACAAAATAAACCTGGATGGAAAAGGCAGAGATTTTGATTTCATTCAGCGCTTTGTTGGAAGTGACATGTTTGTTGTGCACAGAAAGCAAAGGATTTATATTACAATGAGATAACCTATGGGATAAGGAGTAGTGAAAAATTCAGATTGAAGTGAATTTCTATATACTTAGTTATGAAGTTGAACGACAGCAGTTCAACTTCATCAGGGCACATACAATTCACAGGAGCATAATGATTGTATTCAAATTAAGAATCACATGACTACACAAATCACCCATAACAGACACACTTATATATATCTATAAATCTATATATATAGCTCCGATGAGGCATACTTCTGCATTACAGGTGAGGTGGTAAGGAGGTCCATTTCCTCGTTTAGCCCTGGATAGCTTGTGGCTCCAGGTTCATGGCTCCAGTAGGTCTCTGTAACAGCCCGGATAGCAACCTTAGCGGATCAATGACGAACAGAGCAAAGCTGAGACAGTTGGTCCAGTGCAGACCCAAGTGCATTTATTCCAACACCAAAAATATTTATAGAAACAGGAAAAATATAAATAAATAAAAATACAAAAATCAGCATGGCAGTACCTCCCGTATACACAGCACCCTCTCCTTTAGCCGGTAGTGTTTCCCTAATTGGATGAGCCCACTCTGCAATACAGGTAAGTTTATCCACATCTAATAATATTGTTAAAAGTTAGCTCTAACCCAACAGTGTACAAATGTATTCAATTAAGTTGGTTGTTAAAATAGAGCGGTATGTTTAATTTATCTGTTTTAACAGTGAACACAAATTGGATACTCAAAAATCTAAAATATTTGACACCCCTCCTTGCACACAGTTGTCTGCCTAGAAACCTTCTTAAGGTGCTCCGGCTCTCCAGGGACTCTTTTGGCCAAGACACCTAAGATTGCCAACATGGGTAAGTTAAAATTTCCAACAACTCAATTAAAATCAATTTGATACACAACATTTTCATCAATAAAACATTTTAAACTTCTTTGTGTATTGTCCTTATTTCTACCCTCAAAGATAGGGCCATGTAATGGACTGGCTACATTACAGTCTCACGTTGTAACATGTGCTTAAGTCAATCTCCTCCCCTCGTGTTCTGCGGTATATGTTCAATCAGCCATGGCTTTTAAGGAATTCTACTATGACCAACCTGTTTGTAATGTTTGGCCATAGTATAGTCAGTGTTTTATGTAAGAATGGCATATTTATGCTCTGCCAGCCGTTCTTTGAATGTTTGTTTAGCCCTGCCAATGTAAAACACCCGCATTCTCATTCCAACCAATACAGAACAAGACTTGTTAGTAAATATATTCTTAACTGTGTTTGCTTTGACAACATTATTGCAGTGGTTGCAACTACCGCATTGAAAGGACCTTGTTTCTGTGACAGCCATATGGAAATTTGCTCTTACTCAAGAAAAAAATCAAAACACTTTTAAAATGTTTTAAAAGTTTTTAAAGTTTTTTTTTTTCTGAACATAAACATGGCAGACTTTTAATCGGTGCATTTTAACACCAACAACAGTTACATTTCATACTCCAAAATTGTAATTTGTTTACAAACCTCATGCCTTTGTCATGGAATTATCTGTAAAATAATACCAAAACATACATGTCTATGTTGGTTCATTACATTTGCACTGGTAACAGTCCAGCTACTGACAGAAAGAGTTCCTGTGATCAGTGGCCCCAGAGCAATGGGGTAACAAAGCTTATGTACTGTCAAAAGCTCTCTCAAAGTCTACTTTACATCAAGGTTTTGTCTAGCTGATCAGTTGGGTAGGTTTCCTCTATCCCAAGGGGGTCATATCTCAAATTAACACTAAAGTGCACCTAATCTGAAGTCAAACAATATATATGAATATGATGTAGACTGGGAGGAGTATTCTGAGATTATGATAAGCAAAGATAAAAGTACAAACATTTCTACCACGCTTTGACTGAGGGTTGAAATGTTTTTTGATTGTTTTGTTTTTTTTCTTTTTTACTATTGTTTGTAACTATGTTTTCATTTCCATTACCGCATATGACTAAAGTGGATCAACATTTATCCAACCTGCTATCCAAGATGAAAAATAAATAAATTCAACTTTTAGGAAGAATTCTACATCAGATGTTGTTTTTTGTTTTTTTTGTTTTGTTTTGTTTTTTTTTTTTTTTTTTTTATGAAAAGTTATACTAATTATACAAATGCTCAAAATATAATCATCATCATATATTTGTCATGACCAGACATGGGAAAACTACAGGCCCAAGGGCCACACACAACCCGTTGGGCTTATTAATCCGGCCCGTTGAATGTGATCATGTTATATTAAAACAGGTAAGGTACCTGGTTCAAAGTTTTTCAAAGTTTTTTAACTGAATTTAGTAAAGTTTGTTTTTTTTTTTTTTTTTTTTTTTTAATTAAGGCATTTGGAAAACTATATATATATATATATATATTCATATATTGCTATATATACATATATCTCTAATATAATATACATATATATATATATCCTGGCCCGGCCCCTGTGTCAAATTTTAGAACCCAATGTGACCCGTGTGTCAAAAAGTTCGCCCACCCCTGGTCATGAAACTTTTAGAGCTTTTTGGGGATTTCTTTTGTTCACTTTGTTGAAAATTATTTTTGAAACTCTCCTAGTTTGATTGCACAATTTGAGAAGGAGGAAGTGGGGCCAGTGTAAAGAACGCTAAATTAATCCTTTCCCTTGTTTCCTTTTGTGCTGCTAATAAAAGTTTATGGAGTCTCAGATGAAAACATTTACACAGAACAGTAATCAACAAGGCTCCTCTTGTTAAAAGTGTATTACATTAGGATCTCAGTGTTAATATGACACAGCCAAATAAACAGTGCATTCAATTCATCACATCTCATTGCAGGACCAAACTAAACAGCTGACAGCCATTGTTCCAGGTATTTCCTGAATGCATCTGAATTTTACATTTGCATAAATTAGCACTATTACAAAAGGTTTTATGTCAGATGCACTTCTTGACATGATTCTCTATGTCCAACATGTTAGGCAGAAAGGCTTCTACTTTGACAATGTTTAAATCCAGGCTCAAAATGGTTCTGTTTAGCTGTGGATATGACTGAAAGGTTTTTATTCTGCACTCTTCTCTTTTAATGTTAATTATATGATGATTATTTGTGTATTGATTTGTTTGTATTGTACTGTAAAGCCCTTTATGTACAAATTGGACTATACAAATAAACCTTGCCTTGCCTATTTGTCTGTGCAATACTATAAATGCTAATTTCTGTAGATTTTCTCAAGTATTAAGAATTATTCGGTATTTTGATTCATTGAGTTCATTTTCTGAAGTGAGAATGGGTAAGTTTAAGATTGAGTACATCAGAGATACCGCTCAAAGTTTTAGAGATAAAATCAGGCGGCAGAGGTTTGAGCTGCAGGCAGCAGGGGGGGGACCAAAGAAGAGATTTATATGTGAAAGGAGACTTGAAGTTAGCTGAGGTGAGAGAAGAGGCTGCGGAGGATATAGATGGGGAATGGTGGTTCACTGCAGCCACTTGTGAGGAGAATTGTCCAAAATATAAAGTTGTATCATAGACTTTATAAAGAAGTTGACTAAGGGAGTGTGATATCATCCATAGCGTGTGGCTCAAGTCAAATGAGGCTCGACAAGGCTAGCAGTTATAGGGGCAAATTTGGAGCAGAGTTCCATATTAGGAATTCCGACCTCAAGTATCATAGCAACCAAAGAGCCAATCCAGAACGAGGCTGATGAAGGCCGCTGGTTTAGCAAGCAGCAGGCGCATAGTAACGCTGTCAATCAAACCTGTTGCTCATGACAGCTGGAGTGACCTTGGCGAATGAAGGCGCCTGATTTGTCTGTTATTATTGTTCATATCTAGATTTACAGACACAATAGCTAAAATAAAAAAATTAAAATTAAAACAACAAAAAAAATAGAGAGGGGCGACAATTTTTCAATGTGAAGTGAATTGGAGCCAGAGTCGATGGAACCAGAAGTGAGCCCATGATCACTTCCTATATGATCCGCAGCAGCTAGCAGGTTAGCTATGTCTATATATATATATATATATATATATATATATATATATATATATATATATATATATATATACAGTCTATGGTCAATATGCTATGCTAACCCAGTGCATTTGTGTTTAAAGCTCCACTATGTAATCTTTGGGTGTACAGTCTGCCACCTGCCTATGTTCCTTGAATGTTCCACAGTACTGCATTAAACATGTCAATCTTGTGTTTAAACTGAAGTTGTTGTTGTCGCTCAAAAATATGTGCATTACAGTGAGCGGGTTTGTCTCTGATGGCTCCTTCTGCTCGTCTCCGTGGAGATAAAGAAATTGAATGTCCTACTGTGAAGCATTCCAGGCAAAGCAATAACATCTCTGTAAACACATGCAAGTGGTGAAGCCATCACCAATAAAAGTACATTGCCTTTAATGCAGCTGTAGCACAGGCATTTTCCCCACCCTCCTCTCCTATTATTCAGCCTCCATCATGGTCTGAGTTGGGACAAGTGGACTTAACGAGTGACAGTCAAGTAGTGGTGGAAGGTAGCAAAGTAAAAGTAGTAAAGTACTGTACTTAAGTAGATTTTTAGGTATCTGTACTTTACTTAAGTATGTTTTAACTGGATACTTTTTATTTTTACTTCACTGCATTTGAGAGCAGTTATCTGTACTTTCTACTCCAATACATTTTTGAACAGGACTGAAAAGTAAAAAGTAAGGTCAAGTTTTGGCTTTGAGCAAACACAAATAACACATGAAATTCATGAGAAAAATGAAGAAAATGATTTGTATTGTTACTGTTGACCAAAATATGTATCATTTTAATCAATATCTCTACATTTTACATTTTAAACAAATTAACGACAATTGTGTGAAATACTTTTATGTGATTCTTTTACTTTTACTTGAGGAACTTTTTACCTCTGTATCTGTACTTTTACTTAAGTAACAAAGTTCAGTACTTTATGCACCACTGCAGTGAATTTTGTTACATCTAAATGCACTAAAAACTAATAAATCTCTTGAGAAAATATGGTGTTACTTGGGCTCTAACAAAACCATATGAATCATTTGGTACATCACCCACAACGTTTCTAACTTGAAGCACCACCCAACTGCACCTACTGCACCCAAGCCACTGTAGTACCTAATCAGTGCATTATGTGCTTCTTCACTTTCATTGCTACTTTTGCTGGATATTTTTCCCCTTTTGACCTACATATTTTTTGGTCTACCAAATATATTCTCTTCCTCATAGCCTGAAGCTCATTTAAAAGTGTGGCACCAGCAGTAGAAGGTGCGTTGGGTTACATCACGCTGAGGGCTAACTGGGTTGCTGATCGCACCTCGGCGGGAACTAATTGGAACAAAGCGCACTCTTGTTCGGTAAAATGAAAAAAAGATGATTGGGATGAAAATGAAATAATTTGTGCAACAGCAGGTAAATTGGTGAAGTAGTGGGAGATAGCAGAAGGGTGTTAGCCACTAATATATACTGTTAGAGAGGTAAAATGTTTGTCCACTCATCCGAAGGTTGGCGGTTCGAATCCTGCTCTCAACATAATCAATGGTAGAGCAGTCAGATCCACTTACCCACAGGTTAGCAGTGCGATTTCAGATTTGTGTCCTTGGGCAAGACACTTAACCCACCTCGTCTCCAGGGTCTGCGTACAGTGGTGTATGATTGTGTGTGTGAATTGGTGAGTGGTTCCTTGGTGAAAAAGGCTTTGAATGCCTTGAAGGTGGAAAATCGCTACCTAAAGATGTGACCATTATGTTGGTTTTGGTTCTATATTTAAAATGAATAATATTGTTTGTAATTATTACCCATCAAACATATTAACCAACAGACTTTCTGTAGTAAGATTATCCAAAAAAATATAACAGACCCATCACAGAAACCAATGTGCTGGAACTCATAGAACTCAAGTTACCTGTTAAATGTGACAGTTCGTAAGTTGTCTCTATTTTTTCATGTCTTTAAAGTCTCCAAAAGTCATTGACAGACAAACATAACTCAGTCTCTAATGCATAAATTATGAGTGAGACTTTTTGAACATCAATCAGTGAAAATTTGACTCTCAAAGTCTGTGCTTTCGAAACAGAAGCAGCAGACATGCAAAATATTAGGATTATATCAAGTGATCATCATCATTATATACCAGATTGGTGTCATGATGTTACAGTGAATATGCTTTAGTCTGTCACAAAACAGCTTGTGTGAGCAGACCTCCGCCAAGGCATTAGGTCACATTCAACACAGCAAAATGCGATCTAATGCCTTTCTCATGATCCTGGTGTGTAATATATTGTAAATTAAAAAAAATAAAAAAAAATCAAATTATTGTCTTTTTTGCATCCATCTCTGCTTTTTGTGCAAACGTCAATAGAACCCATAATCTATCATTTCCTCAGCATCAGCACACTTTCCAGAGAGCACCTTGCGTCCTCACTAAGACTGTATTGAAGTGTGCCACATCCTCTCACAGCTCATAATTGCTCTACACTTGGCTTTAATTAAAAGACATAATCCCATTAACGAGCTGAAATAGGATTAATACAGGCTCTGGCTCCAGCTGCGCCTCTGTGAAGACCGACTGTGCACCCAGGCGTTTGTGATCCACCAACACATGTATCACTACCGCCACATGGGCTACAGAGAAGAGGACTCACTCAAGTGTAAATAGGTGGACACTGTGAAAATGGACGTTAGAGGCTAAATAGGTGCGTGAAAATATGTATATACAATTTAACTGTAAAAAATGAATGTAATCAGTTTTATTTAACGTATTAATGGCGGCAGCAACATGAAATGAAGATAGGAAAGGGCAGATATTCTATAGGAGTAATGGTAATTCCCAAGTCAGAACTCAGTTTGTGGATTTACTAATTAAGGGTTAAATGGTCCATCAATTGAACCACTAACCTGCAAATGGGGTGAAGTTTGGTTAATTGTATAATCTTGACCAGGGGCAGCACCAGACATTTTTTTCGTTGGAGTGCTAAGCTTGTCAATGTGGCTGCTCACTTAAAAAGCTAATTTAGAGCCTTTTAATAATGGAGCATGCCTTCTACCCCTCTAACAGTTTGTTTTGCTGTTTTAAACACATTTAAATGTACTTAGCCCCCTGTAGTCATTTATAAAACCTAATGGAATTCTTTATTTTATTGTAGTGTAATTTTGAACATTCTGTGCTTGCCATTTGACATTTTTTGTTGAAATTGGATGTGCTATGAAAGTGAGGAAAATTTTTTTGGGGGAGTTATGGGGTGCATTGGTCATTCTATGGGAGACTTGTGCCCCTCAAGCCCCCGTTTTCCCCCAGCACTGCCCCTGATCTTGAGTTATCTTGGTCTAACTTGTATCAACAAGTTTTATCACTTCAACATTAATTGCTTTAATTTTCTCTATTAAATAAGAAAAAGTTGAACATTAATTGGCCCAGCCTCTCTGTCAAATTTTAGAACCCATTGTGGCCCGTGTGTCAAAAAGTTTGCCCACCCCTGGTTTAGCCCAATTTTAGACCTGGGTTAAGACTGGAGTCATTTATTTAACATCTACTCTATCCCATCAAAAACATTTTTCTGTCATGAAATTCTGACCACAACATTTTGCATTAGATTATTTACCAAACAGTTACAAACCACTGAGACATTACTTGCAGGAGGTGATGCAGAGAGCTTATGTTCCTCCTCTGAGACTTGCTAACTGGCTGTCTGGCTAAAGGTGCGAAACAAAGCGCGTGAAGGGATGACATGCTAGCACAAAGCTGCCATTGAGTAAACAACAAAAGCTAGCAGTGCGCCGGCAGGATAAGAGGACTGACTAACGGGAGCGCACGGTGTTCATGAGTCGATTATGTTGTTGTTGTCGCGGTTACGCCTCCCTACATGTGTCCTGTCCTCTGGTACAATCCTAACAAGGCAACCGCCACTGCACAAGCTACACTCCAAAGCCTTTGGTGGGATTAGTATGTGCTATGAAGATGTTTACTCTCAGGCTATTGTTTATGATCACCTGGGAGACAGGCAAAAGGATGCTGTTTGACTGTAAATAGACACTGAAGATTGGTCCGAATAATGCAATTTAAATGTTAATTCTCTGGCTTTCAATGCTGGGCAAGTTGTGTCTTCCTCTGTGTTTTTACTTATTTTAACATTTTAGTTTCTCTTATTGATTTTATTTATTTTAGCTTATTTTATTATTTAATATTTTTATTCCATGTATTATTTAATTTATATTTTTATTATTTAAAAAAATATATATTTTAGTACTGTGTATTACTTTTTTCACTTCTTAGTGGTTTTTATTTGGTGCAACTTTGTATTATCTGAAGCTAAGTGTGCAGCACTTTGGAAGCTGTTTTGTTTATGAAAAGTAGATTTGGTTAAATTCCATCAGTCATCCATAAGTACTTTATACAAAATATATACAACTTCTACTTACTGATCAATTGAATCATGCATATTACTCATTATTACTCCCCTTGCCTTCCACAGGCAGATTTTGAAAAAAAGCCATCCACACATTTGTAATGTGTAATGTCTGGATTATTGCAATTCTCTATAAGCGGGGCTGGACCAGGGCTCCCTACAGTGTTTATCGAATGTCCAGAACACTGCAGCTCATCTGCTGATGAAAACTAAGAGTCGAGAGCATATCATGCCTGTGCAACCTGCACTGGCTCCTATTTCATATCAGGTGCAATTCAAAATGTTACTGTTTGAGTTTAAATGACGGCACTCTATGGGTCCTCTTTATTTGATGGAGTTACTGCAGCCCTATACTCCACACAGAGCCCTGAGGTCAGCTGACCAGTTCCTGATGGCTGTGCCCAAGGCCAGGCTCAAGACCAGAGGTGACAAAGCCTTTTCTGTGACAAAGCCCAGACTATGGAGCATTCTCCCTCTGCCTGTCAGACGTTGTTGACGTTGTTGATGTTGTTGACAATTGAATTATGATGGAGTTGATCATGTTCTACACACATTTATTTATCCAGGGGTTGTAACAATATATAGCTTTTAATTAAGTCAGTAAAACTTTTTTAAAGTGAGCATCTGAAAAATATGTAAAGGTAAAAATCTAATACTGCTCCGGAAAATGCTGATTGGGTACAACAGATAATTGAGATTATATTTGCTATACCAATAATCAATAATGTACTTTGTTTAATATTAAATTTAATGCCATTTAAAGCTTTGCAGAGGGACATTTTTCCTCTGGTCCTGATGGAATGACCTTGTGGATGTCTTCTGCAGTGGTCAGTATTCATCAGGCGTCTCCATCAGGCTGTCAGCTCCCTGTGCGTCTGATGTGTGAGGAATTGAACCAGCGCTTTTCCGAGTTCAGAGGGCCTGTCCACTGCCCCCTGAGGACATGCTCACTGGCACGACGGCAAAGTGACAGCCCCCCAGCACGGACATATCTATGACAACCAAGGTTAGACTGATAAATGTGCCAGTGGTGGGCTTTTATTTTCAAAACCGGATAGAGCTGTCCAAGGCAGCCTTCATTAATATGATAGATACTGTGGGCTTAAATGAATTGCATGGTTATTGTAGACTTAATCAATATTTTATTCATCATGTGAAGGACCTTAACCTGACCTATTCTAATCATATTCCACAGGCGGGTCATATAAGCCTTTAACATGGGTTTAGTGTGGGGAAATGTGATGTTCAATGGTCGCTAAAGAAATTATGGGATGGCGGTGTGTCACATGTTATCTATTTAATAATGAGGTCTAAGCATATAAGGTAGGGGCCAGCTGTAGGAGAGACCTTATTGTGCATACACAGACATACATTATGGTACATTGGCTATATACAAATCATGGGCTTATACAAACTGAAACAACAAATTGTACTGAAACTGACATGGCCAGTTTTACAATGTGACTGTGTTTGTAGAAATAATTCATTAATTGATTTTGTTTTTGAGGGGGTCGTGACTGGCTGAAGCAAGTACTTGGACAGGAGCTCAAAATGATTCACTCTCACACACTCACATTTAGTGTTAACCACTCTGCCATCTCCCTGTGATTGGACGTTTTTCATTAAAGAACAGGGATGCGAGGTTGGCATGGTGGCTCAGAGGTTAGCGCTCTTACAGCAGACTCTGAGCAATGCGGGGCCTTTCTTTGCATGTTCTCCCCCATGCCTGCATTGATTTCATAACATAAATAATATGAAGTTTTAATATGATAAGTATTGTGAGAAGACACAGTTATTTACAATTACATTGATTCATGATTATTGGCACCATGACCAAACCAAACTTTTCATATGGTCTGTACAAAAGTTTTCTTCAGGTTTCTGCATGATGACCCAGCCCTTTACAGTTAAGATCACTGGTGTGTGTATAGATTAGACTAGATTAGAATTTTTCCTAAAAAATGTGTCTCAATATTTTTTTAGTTCTTACGAAAATTACGTACAAAATCAAAGTTTGAGCTTTTAAAATGTTAATTTATGTCATTTACTCTCTTGGGGTTGTTTTTGGTGTGATTAATGCATGTTTGAGCAATGCAATTTATTATTTTCAAGACACCATATTACCAATCAATCCCTATTTTTTCACGGCCACCAGTATCCGCCCACTGCTCTCTATTTCAATCTTCAAATTTATTTTCCTAATCAATGATATGCGTAGGGTTCACCAGTCATGTAGTCATTTTGATACTACATACTTGCTAGTGTGATCTGCTGCTATTGTTGTGATGACGTTTACGGCAAAATCAGCTCCCAGTGGAAGTCAGCTGACGTGTTTCTTTTATTAAGTTGTTGATTTAAAATGTGCAAATTACACCATAATGATCCACGGGTGTCATAGATTATAGCTATATAGCAGACACATGCACAATAGGCCTTGTTTAAGTTGATGCCATTGTCTACTAACCGTCTTGACATGTGAAAGAAACACTTTTGAAATCATTGCCTTAGTAATCAAGGACTCGTACAATTAAAAGTAATGGGAATTCTGTGTGAAAATTAAATTCACTCTAGACTTTATTCAGATCACGTCACAACATTTCCATGGGACATTTTTGGAAAACAGATCCTTTCAAACTGGCACTTCAAATGGTCAAGTGCCGAGCGAAAGTATGAAAATTTCACTGTACAGCATCTTTGATTTTCACAGTGACTTTTAAAGCATCAGAAAAAGACATACCAAATTTTAATGGTCCTGCGTAAAGAAAACAGATGGCGAAATGCAGTTAAATGTCTCATATTAAACTAGACCATGTGAGTTTTATTACGATGGCATTGTAAAATTCTACGAAACCTGCTCAAAAGGGACCAGAAATTAGTGAGTGACCTAATTGTGGACATACTTTTGCTGCCATGGATCTGAAATGTCCAGCTGGATAGTTTAAGGAGGGTCTGGGGGTGCGCAATGTGAAATACAAGGTGACTCACAAAAAGCGGCTATAAAACATGTGACAGAGTGCGAATTTGACCCTATTTGAGGAGCAGTGGATCATACAGCAATAAGAACTTGAACCCACTAACCCACCTACCGTAAATCCTGTATTAATCCGTCTAATAACTCATAATTACTCTCCAAATACTTGTAGAAGCTATTACGGATTAAGCTCAAGGATTTGATCTCATACGGAGGGTTAGTTTAAGAGGGAACGTGATAAAGGTTCACTCCTCCTTAATAGACATTTTGTTGTGTTTAGTGACTTTTCACAATCTATATGTAGACACACTGGATCATTAAAAGTCATCCAAATGAGACCCCTCTTTAACTCCACCCCTCCAAAAAGTTTTTTCAAAACTCTTTTTTCCTCCTGAGTGACGTGGGAAAGTTCTGCTTGGGATATTATGCAAATTTTTGTTTTACCCCAATTATAGATTCATACACAGACTGATTCATAGAAATGTACAGAAAGTAAAAGTAGACCTGTGCCATACAGTTATAATCTATGACACCCATGGTTCATTATGTTATAATTTGAACATTTTAAATCACAATATTCCTCTAAAACAACATAGTAAAAGAAATAAATTCACTGACTTCCACATTAGAAAACTGCGCTGTCCAATGGGAGCTGATGTTAAGCTTGTCACGATAACAAATTTTGAAGTATATTACATTGCCAAAGATTTCTACTTGATCATATTGAAACTACTTTATGCCACTGACACAATAACAATAATGCAAGATAATCCTTTTTTTAAATAGACAGTATCATTAAAAGCCAGGACCTGCAAGAAATAAATAACAGATTGAACCAATAATTAGCCACAGACGTCACTTATTTAACCCTTTACAGCTCAAATGTTACTGTACTACAACAAAAAATACATTTAATTAAGTAAACGTAATTACAACTAAAGAGTCGACGCCTCCTATCTGTAGTGAGTAGCAGTTTTTTGTTTCATTTGTACCAAAATGACTACACAATGCTGTCAAATCCTACGCATATCACCGATTAAGAACATAAATTGGGAGAACAAAGTAAGTACAGAGCAGTGGGCGTATGCCGGGACTGATTGGCAATGTGGAATCTTGAAAATAAGAGATTAAAGATTGCTCAAACATGCACAAATCACTCCAAGTACTACCTCGAGTGAGTAAATGAGGGCAAAAGGGCAACAACTATAACATGGTTACAAGCTCTGAAAAAACAGTTTTGCACAATAGGTCTGCTTTAAATAATCCGAAGGCCCTTGAAGTAAATCAAACATAACGAGGCAAACTACACAAGCCAACATTTTGAATTCGAGTCATTTTTATGCTTCAGTTTTGCAGTGTTGTTGTGTCTGCCTTGTTAAGTATGCAATATAAAGTCAAAACCCTCCTGTGAGTGACATAATGGAAGACATGTCTGTAAATAGTGTAAGCAAAATCCAAGTGCATAGAAATTCAGCCACACCATAAGTGGCTGACATAGAGATTGCATAACAGCTCATAAATAATACATGTGTGTTTTACATATGCAGCACACAGGCATATGGTGGGACCACTCTGTTCCTTTTTTGCTTGGCCAACAACCACAAGAGTATGGAGATGAGTGTGCAGATACGTACGCATGTCAAATCACAACTTGGACTGGAAAGTTTGATCCTCCATCTTAGCACTTTTTGAATGCCTGAAACAGAAACCCAGTGTTTGGTCATAGCTCTCTCTTCTGTCCAACGTTTAATCAACTGGCTGTGTATGTGAACTTATAAACGCACTTGGTGAAAGATTGTTGGATGTCATGTAAATGTGTTATTTCAAAATATTGCTTTAACATTGATTGAATGTGGAATGTTTCAATGGTAAATGCAATATTCCCTTAACCTTTTTATGATTATAGTAACTTGTTTTCTCATTTGGCCCATACACTCGGATACGCTGTTGTAGGATAGTGGAATTTAGACCAACGTAGGCTTAATGTTTTATTAAGGCATGAGAAAAGTGTTTATTAAGAGAGACTCACATTACTACTACTACTACTACTACTACTGGAAGGTTAGGGATATTAATTAAAGGTCCTATATTACGCAAAATTTACTTTTTAGAGCTTTTAACCATATTATAATGTTGTTACCTCCCCAGAAATATACCTGGAGTTGTGTTTTGATTTCAGTTTGTGTTTTGTTTCACTTTATTATTAGTCTGTCTTCATCTCCAAACCTCAAAAGGCTCTGTTCCACCTTGTGATGTCATGAAGCAGCTGTTTTTAAGTTAACAGCTACTTTTTACTTTTTGTTCAATAGAGATCAGCAATTCCAGGGCTGAAATTATCCAGATTCTAGTGAAGGTGTATGAAGTTCACAAACACACTAGAGCACCCCCCTTATAACTTATAGCAGTAATTTAAAGCAATGTTCATAATTTTCCAAAGAAGAAAAGAGTTTTTGGGTTCTAGATGTTTTTGATGCGGAAACAACATTTTATATAGATCTGAAAATAATGTAATATGGGCCCTTTAAGTAGCTACTATAATTTTAAGGCAGTTTTGAGGTAAGCATACATATATATATATATACTCATTGAATATTCCAATTTATGCTGTACCCTATAAGTACATTTGGAACATTTGTAAAAGTAAATTGAAAGTCTGTACATTCAAGTCAAACCCTATACCATGAATGGACAAACCAGATTCATAAATTGCAGGCTATTGCACCTGTTCATAAAGGCTGAAACTAAGCAAACCATTGACCACATTTGACGAAATAAGATTTGGGTTCACAAAAGTCATGCACGAGGATGAGAGAGAGTACAGCTTGATCCATGTTCAGCAGGCCACGTTTGGTCTGATCAAAAGGAACATTAAAGCGACCTCTATTTCCTCCTAGTGATCCTTTTTTATTCACTTTGGTTTCTTTTCCAGCTTCGTTTAATGATGTCTTACTTGAGGGACTTGAGTATAAAACTTGAGCCCACTGGAGTGTCTGGAAGCGCAGATGAAACTGGTTTATTATTTTAAAAGAGGCAAATCTTCAAAGTTGATCAAAACAGAGGTGTAATTACGAAACTGCTGAAATTTGTTCCATTTTTACCCTGGATCTCTCTCTCCTCCTCCGTGTCCCCGCGTTCACCTCGCTAGCTCTTTTTTTTTTTCTTTCCTGAGCTGTCCTCCTTGTTACCTAGCTAATCCCAGCCACTGTCAAGATTTGAATGTTGCTTTCAGCGTGTGCCATATTTTTCAGCATTCGGCATCATTCCCCCCGGAGCCCGATAGACAAGAAGAGGAAGAGGGGAGGAGGAGCTGGAGTGGAGATAAAATGATTCACACATTACAGATTACACACACACACTTATTGGCATACACACACTGTCTATAAGCTTCTGTTTAATTAGCGAGCGGTCTATCGGGGTGATCGTCAGTTCAATGTAGTGAACTTTTCTAGAGATAACGGCGTGTTTGGGGGATGCCAGGATTAATGAACGACGAGTAGCTCAAACATTATAAAATCAAACGTCTCGTCATGTGTCTTGCCCAAGGACACAACGGCAGCATTCTCCTTCGGGCACTGCCAACCTGTGGGTCAGTAGCTCTCACTGCTCATCCAATGATGTTTTATGTAGAGAGCGGGATTTGAACCGGCAACCTTCAGATCAGTGGACAAACGCTCTACCATCTGATATCTATAGTTTAATTACTTACACCTGTTTACCTTTCTTCTATGCATCCTAAAATATACAATGAAAAAAGTAGTTATGGATGAAAAAGGGAATGCTGTATATATTTATCCCAGGCAATCCTACTGAATATTGGTCATTTTGTGATTAGTGATTTTGGAAAGATCACGGGTTAGCGCTAAAAGTGTTCATTTCATAGATGTCAAAAAACAGTCAGTGGTTCAGACAGTACAAAGGACACTTTACAATACACTGTACTCCAAATATACATGTAGATAGCTTGGTAAAAACGGCCCATAAAGGAGAAAGAGCGCTTGAAAATGTGGCGTACAAAACTATCACTGAGAGGCTGAAGGCGATCATATAGATAATGGTGGTGCAGTGAGGCAGATGCTATAGTGAAGGAAATGATCATCTTACTACAAAAGACAAAGTGAACAGTGGCAGCCTACTTGGGAGATATGTACATGATATGGAAATTTAACATGTTTTTCCCCCTCAATTTATTTTGCCTCACTATAAAGCGGGGATGTCAAACACATTTTCACTGAAGGCCACATCAGCAAAATGGTTGCTCTCAAAGGGCCAGATGTAATGTTCATTAACGGGTTCTGCATTTATTTCTTATTAAGTTATAAATATTGCATATACATTTTCATAGATGTAAAAAATATGGCTATTTATAACTGTATATCTCCATAAAATTTATCTTGTTGTGAGCCACATAAAATGACTTGGGGGGCCACATTTGGCCCATGGGCCTTGAGTTTTACACATGTGCTATAAAAGCTAAAGTAAAACAAAAATTCAACCCTGTCAAGTGAACAAAAAGTTTTTGAGTTTTGCTGCTCATCCAAGCTGCTTCTTCAGTTTTGTTCAGATTTTATTAGTTTTAATAAGATGTCTGTGTAATCCCTCAGTCGTCCATGTATGATCCATAGTAAAAGAAAAATGTAATTCTGACATTCTGCTAGACAAAAAGTTTTGCTGCTTCTTCTGGTCAGATTGCTGGTGGACACTGCCTTATGTCTATCTGAAGGAAGGCGCTAACTACACTGAAACCAACACCTCTCTTTGTTTACAGTTTCAGTTTGTTGAACTGCCCTATCCAAGGTTAAGTGCGAACTGTGCATGAGTCATCTTTTGCATTATCGTTCAGGTCCCTAATGGGTGCTCTCACACCGATTAGCATATTGGCTACCACTATTGTTTTCCTTGTTTTGATTTATGTCTGAGGATGGAGTTATAAATTGTAGATAAATGATGCCTAAAGCCCTATTCCTGTTCAAAGATGGATTTGAAGAGGTTAGTTTAACTGTAGCTAGCTCGTCCCTTCAGATAGATATAAGGCAGTGTCCACCAGCAATCTGACCAGAAGCAACAAAACTTTTTGTCCAGCAAAATGACATAATTGAAATTTTTCTTTCCCTATAGATCACATCTGTACGACTGAGGGATTACACAAACACCTTAAAACCTAATAAAATGGCTTTTGATATACATTTTCTGCACATAAACAATAAAAAAATGTCTTCCTCAAAAGTCTAAACTCTGCTCCAAACCTCATTCTTATACTGACAGAGGATTGGCTGTGGACCTCTTGAGAAAAAAGCACCAAGCTGATCACGGGCAATTAGAAACGACAGAATCTAGATTTTGAGTCAAATTGGATTCATTGCACAGCCTACACCATAATCCATCCACTGAAGGAACGAAAATCTGTTGAAACATATAATGATACAGTAATATAACTTTGTTTACCCAGAATGCCAGTATCGCTTTTGTTTACTACCGAGAGCGTATCATCATTAAACCACAAAGAGGTCTTGCATGTGAAGGACGAATGCCTGTAAAAAAAAGAGAAAAAATGTTTGAAAGGAAAAACTAATAAACTCATGTGTATTTATCTCCTCATTAGAACCCTATTTGACAATACTTTCTCTCTTCTCTACCACCTACTGCACAGCCATAAGTCTCTTGATGACACACGCCGACTTTTATTTAGTGGAAATTAATTCAGCGAGCAGTAAATTCATGGACGAACAAGCATCCTGATTTGCCCCTGTCAGCGAGTGGGTTGGTTCCCCCACAGTTATAATATAATCACATCCAATTACGCCAATGACAAAGCACTCCTCAGTATTCCGACAGCCGCGGAAGTGTCGTCTTACCGCCCCAACTTGGAATAAGCGATTTAAATCAACGGCTATCGTCTTGCAAATACTTTACCTCTCCTCCCACCAAGATTCACAAACCTTTTCTTTTCTATAACCCTTTGGTAGTCTGCAGAAGTCATCAGAGTGCATAGAATGAGAGGAAAAACTTGGGATATATTGATTGTCCTTCTGGTGGAGACGCGATTTCTGAACCAGCTAAGCACAAATGTATATTTGAAGAGCTTTCAGATACACAGTAAGTATTTTACGCTTTTAACTTTATAGGTAGTGCAGTGGAAGTGAGCAGTACTAAGCTGGAAAGTGGTTTTGAACGAACGAGGGTTGACATTGTTCACAGGTTTCTGAAATACTTGACTACTCGCATTACACCATTATAATAGACTATTCATACTCTTTGCTCCAATTAAATGGGGTCATTGAGAATTGGGTTCAAAGTCTTGGCGGGAAGCGTTGGCCCTTACAATGACCACAGTGTCTGGACTATCTTAAACTAGATACAGTTATTCACACCAATGATTCACTGCCAAACAGGCCGGCATATTTATAATACCTTTGTGTTACTCGTATGAGCTACGTATGTGTTGGCCTCGATGATGAAATACATTACTTTGTATGTAAAAAAATATGGAATTCTCTCACAAATATATATTCATTTCAGTTTGTTTAATTTGATTGGAAGAGAAATACATATGCAGGATTTATTTTTGTAGATTTATTTTCAATCTGACTAATTCTATAAGTTGTCTGGTACACAGTGCTGGGGCTGATAGATATTACTCTGAGTAATGTAAATGTATACAGTTTATACTTTTTAATATAGACTGTAGTATTACAGATTGACCTTTGAAAATGTGAGAAGCACTTCTTCACTGTTGCCATGGTAATCAACTAAATGTTTAACTTTTTGGCTACAGCAAGATGCATCCGAGGACCTCTCAGCCCCCATCACACCGACTAAATTCTACTGTAAGATTTATGAATGCACACTCTTGAAACTTTGGATCAGACTTTTGTTAAAAGATCCACAAGGTTTCTACAAGAACAGAACAATTGACAGTCTATTTCAGGTAAGAAAGAACCTTTTGACTGAAGTAAATTCAGATAAACATGACCATACACAAAGAATAGACACTGCTGTTTAATGAAACATATCTGGACCACTCTCTCCCGGGTGTATGTGTATGCATCACAAACTGGCTTAATCTATTTAGACTCAACACATAATCTGAGATAACTCTTGGATAGTTTATCTAACCTTTCATCTTTAGACCGTAGTCTAGAGCCACACCCACTCGCACAACTTGGTCAATAAATATTCATAAACCATACTTTGCTTTGGTGAAAAGGTGTTTCCAAGTGCTTGATATGATACTGTACAAGAATTTACAAACCTTCAGAGGATTGTTTAATTAATTTGTATCAATTAATCAATTTAGATAATTGATTATACTGGATTGGTGATGTTTCTTAGCTTTTGTTGAATGGCGCCCCAGAACTGTTCTTTTAGTCAAAGCTGAATGTTCTCAAAGGCCACATGAGTTCTGCTTTAAATTAGAACTAAACTTAAATCAGATTGTCTTTATGAACTTACTGTTTAATATCACTACAAGACGACACATGGCTCAGTCATTCACCATTACATTTAAGATATTTAAGATGATTTAGTGTTGGATTTAGTCCCTTTGCCATTTTTTGTCTCCTAAGTTTTTCCACCCATAGCTGATTCATGCTGCAGGTCTTTTTATGGAGGTCATCGTGGTCCTCCCTTTCATTCTTCAAAGTTCAAGGACAATACAGAGTTTAGGAAAATATTTTTTGAAGATGAAACTGTAGTGTGGACTATAGCTGTGACATTCGATCAGAACGTCTTTAAAGTGCGCTGGAAATGTGCTGCTTTTGAACTGCCACAAACGCTCAAAATGCGGAGAAGACATAGAACCATGACTAAGACAGATCTCTGGCAGTAAAAGTATAAAGTAAAAAGATATTGCATTCAAAAACAGCACAAAATACTGTTTTCAGAGGCTTTGATGAGCAAAACCTGTTGAAAGGCTAGAATTGTTTTTGTACAATGGTCCTATCTAAAAAGAGAAGATGAGAACTTTTGCCAGTGCTTTGGGCAAATATCAGAGGGAAGAAGTAAGAATAGAAATAAGTAACTAAACACGAGAAAAAAAGTAAAAATATAACATAAATAAAAAATAAACATATGTGTACTCAGTGTTTTTTTTTATTTTATTTTTTATAAGTAATATTTTTCTAATTGCATTTGCCTGTGTAATATACATTTTAAGTAATAGTTATTTTGCTTTCAAATACACACAACCACATAACATATTATTCATTCCATTAAACCAAACCAGATGGACTGATATGTATTAAACTGGACAGCGCTTGGCAAGTGTCACCTAAGGAAACCATAATTCCAGTTTCAGCATTGCAACCTTTCAGCCAATGGGAAGCTGTCGGTGAAGCGTTGGTGACCCCAGATGGTCAGTGATTGGATTAGACAGACCACCCACCAATAACAAGCGCGCCTATTGGATAAAGTTGAAATTATGGCACAATAGTGAGTCGTTTTTTGTTTTTTTTTGGTTGAGCATATTGTACAGGAGTGTTTTTGGCTTTCGTAGAATGTGGTGAAGAGGAGAGAGTTGGTGTTGTGTGCGTGAGAATAGGAGCCGCGGGCCGCTCAGGGCTGTCAGAAAAGAATACCACCCACCAGGAAACAAGCGGCCTGCTACTGTCTGAGCCAAGCCCCCAATGAAGAGCACATTTTACTGATCAGACAAAGACCCGGAAGATAAGATACTTGTTTTGTTTTCAAAATTCTGAATAATATTTTGTATCTATTTTTTTCTGCTCATCTTGGTTAACAGTAGCCATCCTTTTTACACTACACTAACAGCAATGCAGTTTATGTGGTTTAAGTAGTATAGAGCATTACAATATACAGCCTTATTTGTGTTAAAGGTTTACAGAAATTTATTTTATAGCATTAAAATAGTAAAATATTTTTTGGAAATTGAGATATTTTGAAACTCAAACGCTCATGAAAGTATAAAATTAATTCAAGTTTTCTTATATACTTTGATTTGACACAATGGCAAACAGCCCTCATTACAACATAAATTGTAAGTTAAAATTGCAGTCGAATTAAATCTAATTGGATGTGTTTTTATGTGTGTGACGGAGCTGACAATATCGAGAAATTTTTTTTTTTTTTTTTTTTTTAATAAATATACCTTATTCCGAACCTGTTCCTTTGCATTTCTAACACTACAAAGAAATGTAACCCTCATAAATGTAGAACTCTTTTGAGGAAAAAAAAAAATGCTATCGTCATTAAATGCATTAGATATTTGTGTGTGAAGTTGTATGACTCGACTGCGTCTGTGTTTGGGCTGTGAATGAGGAGAAGGTTGTGTGAAGGTAGACAGAGGATTAGAGCACTTCAAAGCTCCGCTCCCAGTCTGAGCGGCTGATGCAAAATCGGCTTTGTGAGGACGAACAGCCAATGCCAAAATGTGTATCCCCAAATCTGGATCACTCCAAATATACTCAGGAACGGATAAAGTACGACAAAAACTTTTCCTTCAAAACAATACAACTACTACTCACGCTAACTAATACCTTGTAAATGTGTAGTTATTGTTTACAACTCCATTAACAACTACTTTTTATTTCCAGAGATTTGACTATATATGGGTTTTATTATACGGTGCCATTGATATATTTTGTCCTGAAACTCATGCATAGTCCCACAGTGAAAAACCTAACCTACATCAAAACTTGAAAAAAGCTATACTTAGACAGACTTGCAAGCATGCACAAAATCAACATAACAGAGTTAGTTTTAATCCTCCTGGTTTGCTTTAACAAAACCAAATTGGAGCACTGGAAATCGTCTATAGCTGGACCTGCCTCGTGGAATGGTCACTGTTAGCCCTAAACCACCATGACAACCAGACCATCAATGGGATAGATGTTTTCGGGCACACCCAGGATCACAAAACCTCCAATACGTCTCGAAGAGGAATCTGGTCATAGTCTTACCGCCTTAGCGAGCCAATCTACAAACACCCATAAAACAAATGATACAGCAGCCAGAAGTGCAGGACTACAGCTGATTTATGGAGGCGGAAGTGCAGTGGTCAGGCGGAGAGATTGGTCAGCAAGCAAATTGGGTGGCTTTGGCTGCACCCGCGGGCCAAGATCAACCTTTTAATCATAACCGTATGCACGCTAACACAGGTGATAAATGAGACAGAGGAGACAAAAAGGAGTATTTCCAAACCCTGTGTCCAATGTAATGTTTGAAATGTATCACAGAGAGAAGGAGGAGGTCAGTAATATCAGGATCTGTGAATTGAATTAATACAAGAGGAAACGACTGTTGGTTTAAGGACAAGTGGATTGTGTGATGCACTGGGGATACGGCAATATAATGTTTCCAGTAATATTCATCAAAATGTCAGAATATGAGCAAACTGGACTCTAGCGTTTACAACACTCGGGTTATTATATGGAGGAAAGAAGCATAAAAGACTATTGAAACAGCAGTACAAATTGCAGAGCCAAGGTGGGTGGGAGGATTTTTTGTTTTTTGTTTTTTTTAATTAAGAAAATGTGCTTCTTATTCAAACTGCATTATGGAATTACATAATTTTACTTTGGACTATAGTTATTGCTAATTTTGTGAGCTTTTATGTTTTTGGTTTTAACTTTTTAATGGGTGTCTTCCCAATTAAAATAGGAGCAAGTAAATTGTTACTTAAGTAAAACTATAGAAATAGGAGCAAAAAGTTACTCAAGTAAAAATATCACATGAAAAAAATCTACTTAAGTAAAAGTATTTAGGTACCCGTTTAAAAATGCATTTTTGGAGTAAAAAGAAAAACTATTTATGTTAAATGTAGTGATACGGACTAAAAATGTATATGTTATGCATACTTTGGTCAACAGTAACAATGCATTTTTTTATTTTTTTTTTTTTCTCTCCTGAATTTTGTGTATTATTTTTGTTTTCTCAAAGCCGAAGCTTGAACTCTAAACCTTTATTCAGGATGTCACCGCAAGCATGGTAAAAATAATCCTTCAAATCATATGAAAAGTACTTTTCAGTTCAGTTCAAATGTGTTGGAGTAGAAAGTACAGATACGGGCTCTCAAATGTAGAAATGTAGTGAAGTAAAAGTTAAAAGTATCCACTGTAAAATTGACTTAAGTTAAGTGCAGGTACATAAAATTCTACTTAAGTACAGTACTTTACTACTTGTACTTCATCACCTTCCACCACTGCTGACATCACCCTAATCCGCCCTGTTCTACCCATCTCACTTGCTCAATCTGTACCTCTGCTTTAATCCAGGCCAGGTATACAGAAATAACTTTTTTTTTTTTTTAGCTTTCTACCATGTTATAACATTGTCCCCTCAATAAATAATAATAATTAGATGTCAGCAATGCATGTTTGAGTATTTTAGTGACCTCTCTCGGGCCCTGTTTAAATCCTCCTTACGGTTAGCTGTAAGATTCTGTCCAACGCTCAGCCCACAAACCTACGTCACCCATTCTCCCACACGGCAATTCTCCATAAATATACAAAAACATGAAACAAAACTGTACACTACAACTTTACAAACCTGATATGCAGTAGTTTCATTACTAAGATCCATGTTAATTGCAGGGGGGTTGAACATAACATTTTGAAACCTATAAAAGGTAACACATGGCGATCTAAATATGTTTTGTGTTAGCAGTTAATACTCCATAGAAGTAAAATACCCCCTCTTTAATTAAAATGTGTTAAAGAATATTACTATACGTTTGAAACCTTTGTTACTAAAATAATTCAAGACCTGTCCTCAGAAATAAGCCCTAAGTCATACAACAGCATGCCTTTCTTGTTTTTTTCTCTCACTCCCCGTTTTTCCTTTATAGTCATGATGTCATAGGTTCCATTATAGACTGAGCTAAATGTATACACGGCCATTGCATATATTTATGTAGAAAGCATGTTTGTGCCTTTACATGGGCCTGCTGGGTTCATTTCTGCCAAATCCCCTGCTCGGCTCCCGCTCCGGTTTCTGCCGTTCGGCCACAATAATTGGAAACTCTTACATGCTTTAAACTATTCCATCCGACTCAGGAAAGCTTGTGTAATTTCATCAAAACCACAACACAAACAGTTGTTGGCTGCAGAAAACAACTCCTCAGATCTGTACCCTCTCTGTCTGTGGAGTGGAGCACTTAACCCTTCTTACAGTCTGCGATGTAAATATGTGGAGGATAATGGTGCAACGGGATGGCATCGAACTACGACAGTTTGGGCTTCTTGGTCAAACAATATTATCATTGTTGGAAGGATTATGGCAGGAAAAAATGCGTTCATTCTTTGCCGTCTTTTGAGTTTTATTTGTTCTGAACAGGGGCTCGCATGCAGGTACATACAGTGCCAGTCAATTAGAAACACGAAAATCCTCCTCATCGGATTATAGCAGTGATTTGTTAGAAATGAAATGTAGCTACAACATGTTTACGCTTTGGATATTAAAATTATAAAGCATGTTGTACTTTCAGTTTTTGTTTTTTTAGATTGTCACAGCAATGTCCTTATATAGTTGCTCTATGTTTCTGGGGAAAAAAAAAAAAAAAAGGAAAAGAGATTACTCCCTTTGTCCAAATCATTGTTCCAAATTTGTCATGAATGAACAGTGAGACAGCTGGTCAGAGAAAAGCATTCTGGGAGATCACGGGGCGTGTCTCATTTCTGCGGAGGTCGAGCAAAGAAATCATTTGGATTACATACCCATGTACTCATTTAAATATTACACTAGAGGCATACAAGATGTTTAGATCACAGTATTTTATATTTAGTTGGTGCCATTTTGTTCTTTCAAAAAAAAAAAAAAAAAAAATGAATAAAGCTTAAATAGTTGTGCAAGAAATGGCAGTCAGTAGTGGAACATATGGAAGACTGAAATAAAAAAAATATAAAAAAAAAATCTTAAAAAGTATGGTGGTTCTTGCTCATTTGGAAAAAACAACAACAAACGTAAAAGGAAACACCCAGCAGCCTGTGGGGATGCCGTCTCACAGTAATACATCTCTGTCAATCCCACATTTTGCTGTATTGATTTCACTCAGACATGAAGAGAAAAGGGACATATTAAAGTGCGTGCCATAAGTCCTGAGGCTAAAGTGAAGTCATGTGGCACAGGGAGCCTCAGCTGAAGGCCCTGACCTTTCAGATCCACAAACGAATTTTCATTTGACATTTAACGAGTCACTGACTGTAACCTAACCCCAACTTAAATTAATGGGAATGTAATTAAATCAGACAGAGGAGAAGCTCAAATAAATAAATACATAAATATAGCATTCCTAGCATCTTACTTATTCACCACAATTAGTTTATGAGCATATTTCACAACTCCGCCATGAGGCCGGAGCCGAATCTGGCCGTTATGGTATGACTAAAAACAAACCGCTAACACTGTACTTCCTTTGTGGACTATGAAAACGCCTTTGATTTTACTTTATTACATTTATATGTAATGGTTGCACTTTGTTTTAAGGGAGTTAGCTCTATACTCCACCCAGAGCGCAGTTCCTCCTGGCTGTGCCCAAAGCCAGATTCAAGACCAGAGGTGACAGAGCCTTTACTGTGGCAGCGCCCAGACTATGGAACAACCTCCCTCTGCCTGTCAGGTCCTCTCAGTCTTTAACGCACTTTAACACTAGGTTAGACTAGATTTTTTTATGTGAAGCACTTTGGGCAGCTGAAATAGTTTTATAAAAATCGGGTACAGCTGTTTGAACTTATTGTAATAGCGCTGTTACAATGCCTACACTACACTGTAAATGTTGTTACTTTAGTTTAAAGTCCTCTCATTTCCATCCACTAAAGGGGTATTTCCGAGCTGCAGTATCTAATACAGTAATATGTGAACTATTTGTACTTTGAGGCTACAATTTCCTACTTACTCCAAGTAGGGGACCATTTTACCACATATTTGAGATACCAAATGTCATACTGATGATAACATGCATGGTCCCCATTCATTTCATCCAAAGGGAGTTTAAACTTTTGCACATGCCGGAGCTCTGCGTGTGTCCAGCTGCAGGTAGCCTTCTGAGCCAGCCCGCGCTGATTGGCTGTGACTACCGGAGTCAGGGGTCAATTTAGGGTCGCTCTGGGGTCAAGCGTGTTGTCCAATAAAACAGCGGGACCTCCAGACCGGATCTGGACGGTATCCAGGCAACAAGCTCCGCCTCCCACCCCCTTGGTCGTCTCAGGGTCCAGTAGTGATTGAGTCTGCGGGGGCCTATTCTCTTCTCATCAGCGCTCAGTCAGCTGCTCTATAACTTGGCCCAAATGAATTAACATGAACAAAAGAAGAAGGCGGTCTGAGGAGGCCACTACAGTCACAAGCAAATTAAACACAATGCTGAGTGCGCTGACGATGAGGATGAAAACGGATTGGCTTTGTAGTGATTTTAAATGAAAAGCTTTGTTTGTTCTTCACAATAATAACACGGCATATGTACAGTGTGTACGATTGTATCTTAATGACACTGAGAGAGGCTGTTTACACTGGCTGTCCATATGTGAAATTTAATAACGTTACCTAGATTTCTTTATGATTATTAAAGACATTATAAAGTCATGATGAACACCACATCAAAATAAAAGACTTTTAAATTACTTCAGTATGCTGGTTTTGTTTTTGCCATAAATATACAAAAGCAGGATGCAAATCTGTGCACACTAACTTGACAAACCTGATAACGAAGTAAAAGTAGTAAAGTACTATACTTAAATTTTAGGTATCTGTACTTTACGTACTTACATTTTACAGTAGATACTTTTTACTTTTACTTCACTACATTTAAGAGCAGGTATCTGTACTTTCTACTCCACTACATTTTGAACAGGACAGAAAAGTATTAGTATTTTATATTATTATTATTATTATTATCATTATTATTATTATTATTATTATTATTATTATTATTATTATTATTATTATTATTATTATTATTATTATTATTATTATTATTGTTATTATTATTATTATTGTTTAAAAGCCGCTGAAAAGCCTGGGAGTTTTTTTATTTTTTTTATTTTATTTTATTTTTTCATAAGAAAATAAATTAAATAATAGTAAAATTATACTAATAAAAACATCTAGGAAAAAATAGTCAGCTTAACTCTTTCTATTTAACAAAATTCAGAAAAAATCTTTATCAAAATCAATCCATTTGAAGCTTTATAAAACCTTAAAATCTGTGTGAAAATTAAATTAGACTAGTTAATTTTAAATTGTCCAAGTGGTCCAAGTCTTTACTTTCCAACAGCATTTCTAGCATCCTACTTACTCACCACAATTTGTTTATAAGAGCATTTATTTATTTCCATGTCAATTCAAATAATTTCAAGATCAAATACCCACAAAAACAGTTTGAGTACAACATAATCTACTGATGTGTGTTACTTAAATTACTAAAGAAAATCCAGCTCAAACACACTTGGCATTATGTTTATCAGATTATGACATGATCGCTCCTTTTATCAATATTTACTCCAAATTCCTGCTCTGGTGAATGAGTACATACACCACTGACCTAAAGCCGCATTTGAGGTCAGTGTGGACATGACCGAATGTGTCTGGTGTTTATAAAGGAAATACCAGTGAATCCAATCTGACCTTAATCAAATCTAAAGCTGCAGGAACGCACTGCAAACCTGATGCAATCTCATTATGATTCTCAGCCAATGTGTTTTCAAGCTATTCAAATAAATCATGATATTAGAATAACACATGAGTGGAATCTAATAATGTCCAGTGCATTACAAAGTGATTTTAAATGAAGAGGAGTCAGCGTCGCTAGGATTACATGCTTAGTGAGATCCAATAAGGCGTTGTATAGTGTAATGGGAAACCACAGAAAAATCCATACGCACCACATCATCTGATCAAAATGTCTGCTTTCTGCTCAACATGACTCTGTTAAAACTATTGTCCCTCTGGTAATACGGAAATAACATGGCGATTTCACAGGGCTGAGAGCCAGAAGAGAGTCTGCAATTAGAAACATGCTAAAACACCATGGAGGCACGTCAACATGGTCTGATGAGACAGATAGTTCAGTTATATCAGTTTTGTATATAGAAAATCAGTTAATGACAAAAGCATGGGATTTTTGGAACTACATTTATACATAACAAACAAAATGTGTATATTTATTTATTTATTTGTTTTTTTTATTTATTTATTTTATTTTATTTTATTTTTTTATTTATCTAATTATTCATTTATTCCTTCATTTATGTATGTATGTATGTATTTATTTATTTATTATTACTACTCTCTACATTTTAGATTAATACGGAAGACATCAAATATATTAATCAAAAGATAAGGAATTATAAGGCAAATACGAAATATTTTTCAACAAAGCAAACAGTGGCTACTATGAGGATTTGAAAATATATATATGAAAAAAAAAATTATATATATTGAGATTAGGATAAATTACACTGAATATATTTAAATGTATTTAAATGATATTACGCTATTATTTAATACGTTTCCTGTGTGAGCTTGATTTAGTAGTCAAGTTTAACTCATGTCCACTTAGCTCAGTTTCAGGGAACATACAGAGGACCTTTATTTGTGCTGGTCGACTGCCCCTCCTCCCGAAGACCATCCTCTTGGTTAGAACACTTGGCAAGTCCATACATATTAATTAATACATATTATACATATATACTCTCTCTTGGCGCAGACTCCCTGATGTGTCTATCTGGATCTACCTACAGTCTGTCACTTCCACTGCACATTCAAATATTTGCTCTCCATGTGTCTGTGATAATGATGATGATTTCCCAGAATGCTTTGGGTGTGTGTCAGTAATTGGGCCAGCTCGTCCCGATAGCCTCAGGAGAATGTACTACTCAACGCGTTCCCTTCATCTGATTGGTCACACTCTGCCTCCACTTCTCTGCACCTGTGTAGAGTACATCTAGACTAGCGGATTATTATCGTGTATAAGCGAGTGGGGGCTATATAATGAAGCCATATGGAGTGTCTGTTAGCGTGCACGCTGCCAGTACCTCGAGCGCTAACGTTGGCAAACAGCTCTACCATCAGACGTGAGCAGCATACGGTGACCACACTCCCCTACACATGTATTTGCTCTCACTGTGTAGACATTCTCTTTAACACTCAAATGCTTTTAAATAAATGTGTTTCTTACAGCTATGATGACACAAATCCAATAGTTTTTTATGTATTTTGATGTTGTTGCCACAGAAAAAAGTAAGTCTTGAAAGTGCATTTATTTGAACAAGTATCAAGAAAACACATTAATAGAACAAAATTGGAAGTTTGTTTTTTTGACTATATTTAAACAAGTATATTTAAACTCTGTGAGAAAAAGAAAGAAACTTTTTTTGTATTGAAAATGACATTCTATTGGCTAAATGTGCTTTTTCCTTAAAAAATGTGTATTGCGACATCAGTAAATCAGCTATTCTTGTCCTTGGTGTATATTAAAACAACAAAACTAACAAACAAAAAACAAGACATGACAAAAAAAGTCACTATTTACTTTTCGTCTCATTTTATCTCATTTTATCTCAGTGTGAGCTAATATGAAGATTATATTTGACGTTGCAACACTGGAATTTCCACATTCTGGCACAAATCAAGATTGTCTTATCTTACTCCTCTTGTTTTTCCCTTTCTCTCTATCTCCATAAGATGAAGTGATGTGGAGCGCTCCTTTTCCACTTTTTGCAGTGGAGCCGTGGCCTGACCTAAATGTACATGTGAGAGAAAGAATCTACATGACAGCGCACGAACGGGAGAGAAGAGGAGGAGGACGAAGAGGACGGAGAGGAGGAAGAGGAGTGGACTACCTCTACATCTGCTCCATTTGGCTGTTGTTTAATGACACGCAAACGTACAAGAAAGTTTTGTTTATGCTTCATTTTTTTAGTGATGTGATTTTTGTGAATGATCTGGCTCTTTTGAACAGTTCCTTAGTGTGAACAGCTGGAACCAGATCTTATTTTTTTAGAGAACAGACTCTTTTTCTCTCTAATTTTAATATATTTTTATTTGATTTATTTAGCATAATTTCTCAGTTTGAACCATTTTAAACACATCTGAGGCGTGGTCATTATTATGATTATTTTGTTGTTAAAATTATCTTTCACATTGGCTTCTGTCTTATAAATACATTTTAAAAGAGCCAGTCTTTTGCACGACTCTTTGAAATAAATGCAAAAGATTCTGATCTGAAAGTTCCATAAGTAGTACAGGATTTTACAAAAAAGAGTTTTACCTCAATTGGGTCGGTAACAAAGTAGCAAAGATGTAAAGAAGCTGCAGAGACGAGGTTGCATGGTGTGCTGGGATCATAAATGGTTAATAACATGATTTTGAATGTATACATCTGTAAATAATCATATAGAACGGCTTAGTTGTACTAGGAAGCAGCCTCTTGTGCGGCGATGTGTGGCTAGCTGTTTGAAGAGAGAGAATATTTGAGTGGCTGTTCAGGAACCGTCTGTGCGCTCCCTCTCTCTGTTTCAATCCGCCATGTGCCTAGCAAAACGGGGGCTCGTCTACGCCTGATGCCCGTCCCGCACACCCACACATTCATACACACATACCCTCACGTCCGCCCCTGTGTTTACTAAAGTATCACGCGATGGTACGAGGCAGAGTGGCACTGAGTTGGTGCTTTGTGTTGTATTTGCCCGAGTTGGCCTGTGGTGCCACTCTAGCTAGGCCTGTGTTCCTGTAGAGAGCTTGCGTGATCAGGACAAAGCGAGAGAACATGACAGAAAATCCCTCACTGGCCCGTGCTTTAAAAAATGCAGAAGGTCTACGCACGCACAAGCCAGTAAGGTAAATGTATAAATGATGGGCCTAAAAAGTGCAGTGCAAAAACAGGCAAAGAACCCCCCCACACGAGGAGACTTTAACTTTACTGCAGCGGTGAGGAGAGAGGAGAGGAGAGAGGAGAGGAAAGGAGAGGAGAGAGGAGAGGGCTGAACAGCACCGCGGGGAGCTCATGGGACAAGGCTTGGCACAGGGCCAGGGTGCTACACATTTACCACAAAAAATACTACAAAAATCCTCTGTTCGGCACAAGATAAATTGATGTTGAATAAAGTTTATTAAAACCAGATTATGTGGAAAGCACAATGTCTAAATTCACTGTCCAAAAGGCCAAAACAAGGTCAGAAGTGGACTTCATCTATGTTTTTGCAGTCATGGTAATTTATAATACATGTATTTTGTCTTATCAGAATAAACAATGTGGTTTATTTTTTATCTATATATTGAACATAACTTTAACAATACAGTGTTGCTAATTAAATAGATGATCGTCTGAGGAAATAACAGGGCCTGCTGAGATCTGTCAGGGATTGGGATTATGCCGGAAAAGGCACACACATTCACAGATACATTTCTTTTTTTTTAATTTAAATGTTTTGTTTTTTTTTCTTTCATATAATTAGGTAGATTTTTATTGATTTATTTTTTGCACGCTATCCTTAAGAAAATATATTTTTTTAAAAATAACTAAAAAAAATAAAATAATAATAAATGTCAATCACTAAAAATAAAACCAAATAAACAGGTTTTTAGTTCATGTCCAAATAATCATCAAAAATATTGCATATTAATATATTTTTGCAGTGTTTTTATTCTGAAATTATTATTATTATTATTATTATTATTATTATTATTATTATTATTATTATTATTATTATTATTATTATTATATTATTATATATTATTATTATTATTTTATTTCCTTAAGGGAATGTAAATGTAAATAATATCATGTTTTGTTTTGTTTTTTTTTTTTCTTCTCATTTCTACAATGTTCAAATGATCCCAGTGTTGTAAGTTTTGCCTTAGTAGTACAGTCTCCTGACATCCTTTTAAATCTCAGTGCACTCTGTGTCCTGCTCCTCTGCACATGCGCCTTCGCTCTTTTTTCCTGGAGTTAAACTGTGCATCGAAGCATGACTAACTGTGCCGCACCAGGCCGTCCTCCTCCGCCCTCTTCCGCCATCACAGCACAGCGTCATCACGGCGAGCCAGACTCAACCTATCACCCACAAAGCATCTGAACAACTGTACGCTCTCTGCATGGTAACATCAAGGAGACAAGCTCTGGGGACCACGTATATATACTGTATGACAAGTACACCAGGCTGGAACAGTGGCAACACACCAAAGTGGGAAAAGCCTCAAACAACCTGTACAACTAGCACAATATCAGTACTGGTGGAACTGTGTATCTGGTAAAACACTCCATAAAATAAAATATAATACATGTGAATGTTTCATAAGCTATACAGTATTGTCACACCGCAGATAAATTAATTCCACTGAAAACTGAAAGTGTGCTGCTTCAAACATGTATAGATTTACAGTCAGACCCTAATACTTTCACCTTGACAGCAATAGTTTTTATAATCTATTTACATGTATAATTGTTACCAGTTAAAATGTGTTTTATATGTACGACTGTGCATAATTCAGGCCTGATTTAATAATGCAGAGATGTGAAGAGGGACTCTAAACCATCGCGGTAAAAAGCATGCACTGCCTAAACTATAACCTACAATCTTGCTCATGTTAATAATAAATTGCATGTATAAATTGCCATTCTTGAAGTTTATTTTAAAATGAAATACACTCATGAAGTAGGAATATCTATAACTGACAAAAATCATCAAAATCATAATTTTAATATAGAACCAGACCCAGATGAAGATAAAATGTAAAGACATTCTAACATCTATATTGTTTCAAACAGTTGCACCGATCTCCAATGCCCCATATATCCCTTAAGACCAGGGTTATGTAACAGCCGATTTAACACGTATACACACATAAGGCAGATCCAGATGACTCACTTCTGCTTAGAGCGTGAGTGGTGGGTGGCTATGGAAGCTTTACATTGACAGTGTATGACACTCAGTCAGTTTTGCACAGTAACACGCAGTGACAGAAAAAGACTGACGCAAAAGCTGAGAAAGAGATTGAGTGAGTGTGTATTTTGTGAGCTATTCGGGCTAAAAATCATCTTAGATCCGTCATGGAGGCTGGTTGTGGGGTCAAACTCAGTACTGTGGCGAATGTCTGTGTTATCTTGCAGCTCACAATTCGCTATGCTTTTTTTGCTCCTTTCCCCCGCACTGGAAGGCACCCAAAAATAGAGACACCCAATTAAAAGTGTTCCCAAAGCTTTGATGGAATTAGCAGTGAAAGAGGGAGGCTTGCATAACCTCCACACACTGCAGACAACATATGCAACGCTTGTCCTATTTACTCAGATTGAGGCCTGGGTCAATTTTCTGGTGCTGTGAGAAAATTATGTAAACAACAATATAGAAGGAGACAAACTTCCTCTTTACTTTTCAGATTAAAAATAGTTTGTTGATCGACCATTGCTTATTTGCGCATATTACAATGTGCTGTTGAGTTGTTGGTTTAGCAGAGGGAAGTTTCAAAGGCCGGTCCTGCCTTTTATGGAGCTAAAAACTGTTAATATAAAAAGAGACTATCCAACTGTATTTTTAAATTAAAATGGAGGAACTAGTTATTACGGTTTTACATGGGTGAACCATCTGTCTGCAAAAGAGAGCAATTCGTTTTTCAAATATTGGCTGATTCATAACATAGGAGCAAATTTCAAAATATGTCCAACTAGTACTTTCTAAAATATTCAATATGCTTTTGAGGTTTAAAAGTTTTTTCCAAGAAGCATGCCAAAGAGGTATGCCAAATTATACAAAACAAATTTACAACAAATGTACGAATATTTTAAACTATTTTCCTTATGTTTGATGCTGCCAGCTATAAAAGGAAACTTCAGAGCCGTCTGCTGGAAATTAACAAACACACTCAGCCAGAGTTTAAATATTTCAGGACTCTCTCTCTTTTCTCGTCTCAGTCGCTGTTTGTAGAAAAAAAAAAAAAAAATAGCATACTGAATGTGAGGCCAAATGAAGTATCTGAGGATTTCTATCAGTATTTTGTAGTGAAAATAGAACCTTTCTTCTCTAAAGCAAACTGCCTTTTCATTAGTTACCTGAAATGAACCAAAACTCGCATTAATAGTGGTGTGCAATGAGTTAAGTTGTAGAACGGATCAGGGATACAGGATTGGGCAGGAGATGGGCGGGGCTGGCTGAGGGGTGGGGCCAGAGCGCCGCAGAGCGTGCCTAATCTTACAGGACAGTTCCTGCTTATTATAGAGCTAGGGGCGGATAAAAAGTCTGAATCAAACTGCTATCCTGAGAACCACAGCAACCTCCTCCTCTTCAATTTTTAACGTTTGGACGAGTTAGCTCTGAGGGGGATCCTATGACGACACATCGCGTGCCAAGTCTTACTTAGCCGAGTCAGTAGTTCCCAAATCTGTGCAGACAACATGCAGGTGTAGAATGAATTTATTACTTGGTTTTACAAATAAACAACAAAAACAACTCCAGCAAACAGGTCTACCATTGCCACAGCGGGACTTTCCATCACTTTTTATATGAGTGGGAAACCATGACAAATATATGCAGTGGCTGCTGGGAGGTCTGGGCGGTTTTGAATCACCAAATCGACTTTTGGTGTAAACACATTTAGTTTTAGGCCCATGCTGCAATGCTGAAACTCACTCATGCTTCTAGAGCGCTACCGTAAGTAAACTGACAGCCTGGTGGTGCTACATTGTAGGTAGCAGCTGAACAGGAAAGCTGGCTTCCTCAGAGGTATTCCAGGACTTTGTATTTGACCACCAACATGTGCAGACCTGACAGTCCATACCATCTGCAGCACTTAGTCAGCCCCAAACCATATGTTAGTGAACAACTCCCTCTATACCTGTCTGACCACCAAACCAAAGCACATGGCATTATGTCTACAGCCCTTATGCTGAGAAACTGCAGTCATAGCCAATTAACTTAACTTAACTAAGCTTATTTTATGATCTTAACACCCTTTTGTATCTTAAATCTATATGAAGTATTTTTAATATTTTTTGTTAGATTGGATTGATATAAGATTATTTTTAAAGGGCCTATATCTAACATAAAATGTAGATGTAACCAAAGTACATGGCATTATGTCTACAGCCCTTATGCTGAGAAACTGCAGTCCTTGCCAATTAACTTAACTAAACGTATTTTATGATCTTAATGCACTTTTGTATCTTAAATCTATTCAAAGCATTTCTGATATTTTTTGTTAGATAGGACTGATATAAGTTTATTTTTAAAGGGCCTATATAACCATATTTTCTGATCTGTGTTATAATCATCACGAACATACCTGGAGTTGTGTTTGATTCACACATGTTTAACACGCAAGCCACTGCATATTTAGGATGAGACAAACTGAAAACACTGTTCCACCTCGTGATGTCAGGTGGTAATACAGGAAGTGCTTCGCTGTGTTTTTAAACATGCCTTTACTAGAATCATTTGGCTAATTTCAACCCTGGAATTGCCCATTATTACTGAACAAAAGGTAAAACGTAGCTGTTAACTTGAAAACTACCACTTCACATCACAAGGTGGAACACAGCATCTTGAACTTAGAAGATGTAGACAGACTAATAATAATAAAAGGGATAGACATGTGGATAAAACAAAACACAAGTCCATGTATGTTTGTTAGCAGGTAACAACATTATAACGTGGCTTAAACCTTACAATAGTCAATTTTGTGTAATATTGGACCATTAATAATTATTTCTGAAAATGTTTTACTTCAGAGTTCCATTCTCCTGCTGTTCTTGAACTCTGCATTGTAACTGGAACTCCCTCAGTGTGGGTCATATAAAGATTCTCTTATCTCACCTTATCTTATCTAAGTTTGAGTCGAGTTTCAAATCCCTTGCCATAACACAGATGACAAAGAGGTAATAATGTTGAACACAGCATACACACTCAATGGGACATCTGAACAAAAGCTGACTTTATGTCCCCATGTTTCTCTGGTGATGTCTCCGTGGTGATGTCGCCATGTGAAATGTGTCTGAGGGACCGAACATGACAGGATAATGATGAGGCCGACACATACGAGGCAGACAGCAGCAGAAATGGGTGAGGAAACACGAATTGCATTGTCTCAGGGCTCTGTGCGTCTATGCGCTCACAGCAGACAGAAGACGATGTTAATTATACTGAGACAGAGTGAGGACACTGTCATGTTATCCCCAGGTGTTTCACACAATAAAACAGATTTTTTATAAAGGTACAAGACACTAGTCCATCTGGAACCATCGGCATCTGGTTGCTGGCAAATGGAAAGTCCAGACACTAAGCAAGCAGTGTCATTGGCTGCTTGCCGGACCCAGTTTTGTGTTCGTCCACTCATCCAAAGATCTCGCTCCTGACATGAACTATATGTTGGTGGAGTGGTGACTTTGGTGAATTTGAGATAGACTGACAGAATGTTTTGCTTCATGCCAAAATTGCTCACTTAATCGATATTGACAGAATCCTCGCCGTGCTCGCCTGGCTGGATGACCCAACACCAGACCGGATGACCCCCACCCTATCCTAGATGAGCCCCCCCGTGTTAGTTCTGGACACATCTGCAGCCTGCCCGTCCATGAGACTGGATCTCTCCTTCACTGTGGTCCTTGTCGAAGTTTATTTTTTTCCCCACTGTGTTTTTTTTTCAGTTTTTGCTTGCTGAGAGGGAGGGTCCAAGCACAGAGGATGTTCTGGGACTCTGGGACAGTTCACCATTTGCTTGTTTTCTGTGAATGTTGGTTAATCTGTTCGTTCACTGTTGGATTTTCTAACTTTCTGTTGGTTAAATCATTGATCCCGTTAAGCCCTAAGAGGAACTGCTGTTGTGATTTTGGGGCTTTACAAAAACAAATTGAATTGACAGGAACTTGATTTCCTCTGCAAACTGTCAAAAGTTTAAACTACTGGTGGGAACAATAAACTGACTGAGGTTTTTTTTTTTTTTTTAACTTGACAGAAAAGTACTTTCCAAAAAATACTACCCATCTGTAAAGTGACATTCTATGGTCCTGCTTACACACTAAAAATGTTACTGGTCGAATGCAGAGGTGGAAGGTAACAAAGTAAAAGTAGTAAAATTATTAAGTAAAAAAAAAAAAAAAAAATTGTCACCTGGATTTAACTGAGCTAATAGGTACGAGCCTCCTCCAGTTGGTCAGGTCTACGTTCATCAACAGTCTGTGCTCAAAGAATGAGGTCAGCTGACTGTCTGAATATACTGAATGACCAGGTTATTCCATCAATGGATTTTTTTCTTCCCTGATGGCACGGGCATATTCCAAGATGACAATGCCAGGATTCATCGGGCTCAAATAGTGAAAGAGTGGTTCAGGGAGCATGAGACATCATTTTCACACATGAATTGGCCACCACAGAGTCCAGACTTTAACCCCATTGAGAATCTTTGGGATGTGCTGGAGAAGGCTTTGTGCAGCGGTCAGAAAAATTAATAAACACTGGATGGAAATAAATCTTGTGACATTGCAGAAGATTATCAAAACAATGCCACAGCGAATGTGTGCCGTGATCAAAGCTAAAGGCGATCCAATGAAATAATATAGTGTATGACAATTTTTTTTGGTGGCAGTGTATAAATTGTAGGTATCTGTACTTTACTTAAGTACATTTTACAGTGGATATTTTTTACTTCACTACATATGAGAGAGGGTTTCTGTATTTTCTATTCCACTACATTTTTGAACTGGACTGAAAAGTTTAAAAGTATTTTTCACATAGTTTTTACTATGTTTGTAGTAACATCCTGACTTTTCCTGAAGTTTTCAAGTTAAGCTTCACAAATAAACACACAACATTCATTAGTATTTCTACTGTTGACCAAAACATGTATCATTTTTTAATCAATATCTTTGCATTTACCTCTGCATTTTACTATTTAAGTGCTTTTTTAAACAGGTACTTTTACTAAAGTTGATTTTTCATGTGATATTTTTACTTTTACTTAAGTAACTTTTTACCTCTGTATCTGTACTTTTACTTAAGTAACAACAGTGAGTACTTCATCCACCACTGGCTGGATGTTATTCCCGTAGAGCTCAGTCAGTGCTGATGAAAGATGACTAAAATACCAGCAGTAGATGTGGTAACTCTTGCTCACTTAGCCACCAGTGCTTCCGCAGGCCATAGATCCTTATCCTAAACCGCGTCTAATCACCCCAGATGTGATAACTCAATTACCCGTCTCCTCTGATCTTTTCATCAGATAGACAAACTACACTTCCTCCTCCCTCCTGCTGCTCTCCGGGGCACACTTTCACATGTGCTCCCCAGTCGTGATCCCTATCTGCTGCAGTTCGGTGGGTCACACAGAGGCGATTGGCTGCTTTGGTAAAGTGTCGGGTGTGAAGAACAAGGCTTGTATACAGTTTGTCATGGATCATAAGTGGATTTCATTTGAAACGGAAAACAGTGCTAAATAATCGCAGAGATCTAAACAGTTGCCAGACAGACTTATAATGGGACAAATGAATGTAATTATGGGACAATGATGAGTCCAACTTGAGGAAATAAGTGCGTACACATTGAAACCAGATTAGCCTATATGAGATCAGCTGCATGTTGAAAGCAAATATATGGATGAATAAATGTTTAACAGTGTAAAGCCTAGTCCATTTAGATTTGTATTTTTTGGTGATACAGCTGCACTTTCACTGGACACTAGATGGCAGCTGTTAGTTAAGTAATCCCTTTATCAATCTATGGGTCAAGGACTTGGTGAGTGTATGTGTCTAAGTGTCTGTGCCAGGTAGGCCAATAGTTTTGACCGCGGTTATCGTGCCATAACTTCAGACAGTGACGCAATGGTGATAAACTAAAGTAACTAGGTCAATCAACTTGACTCATAAAGATCAAAAACGATAAACAGTACAAAGAAGAGCCAGGTTGCATCTGTGAGCAGCACACATCAGACACGACCCAGCTACACCACGACAAGTGTGTTATGTTTGTGTTTAGACAGTAAAGTTGTTGTACGATCTGGATCCAGATCAGGCTCCAAAGCTGCTTTGCAAGTTATAAGAACACATTTCAAGGGGTTTTGACCCAAAATCAGTTGTCCTTGTTCTAGTTTGTGTGTCATATGTTGTTACCCAGAAGCATATGGCAAATTCATCCTTTATAGGTTACCCAGGTTACTCAGACTTGAACTTCAACAGCAGGGACGGCCCTAGCTTTTAGGGGGCCCTAAGTTAAATTTGTCTTGGGGCCACCGGCAGCAGATGCCTCCTGACTCAGCTATGGTAATTCACATTTGACAACATTATGACTATGCTCTCATCACCTTAACCAGTTGTATTTGTATTTATACACTGCCTGGCAAAAAAAAAAAAAAAAAAAGTTTTATTGGACACAGGGCTTGTGTGTTTACAGCAGCCTAAATATTCCTCTAAAACAATTACATTTGTTTTATACCATATAGTAGCAAAATATCTACTACTGCCTACATTTGTTTCTGAGCCGGGCACAGGTGAGGGCAGCTATGTGTTTACACTGGTGCAAAGACCCTTTACAGTGTACATTTAAACCCATTGTCGCCAACAGGAACACATTAAAATCCACCAGAAATTAAGAAAAAATTTCTAGAATTAAAAAAAATCTTTACCCTCCTTATATCTTTGTCTACTGTTCTTATGGCTATGGTAGTTGTCACGTTTTGGAGGTTTTTCGGTCTGATGTTGGCCTAGCCAAAAAAAAAGTCACCACTGGATTTAACTAAGCAAATGACCTGGGATTGCTGCGGTTGGTGGGTCTAGGTTCAGCAATAATCTGTGCTCAAAGAATGAGGTCAGCTGACTACCTGAAAATACTGAATCGTCAGGTTATTCCATCAATGGATTTTTTCTTCCCTGATGTCACAGGCATATTCCAAGATGACAATGCCAGGAATCATCAAGCTCAAATTGTGAAAGAGTGGTTCAGGGAGCATGAGACATCATTTTCACACATGGATTGGCCTCCACAGAGTCCAGACCTTAACCCCATTGAGAATCTTTGGGATGTGCTGGAGAAGGCTTTGTGCAGCGGTCAGACTTGACCATCATCAATGCAAGATCTTGGTGAAAAATGAATGCAACGCTGGATGGAAATAAGTCCTGTGATATTGCAGAAGCTTATCGAGACAATGTCGTGTTGTAATCAAAACTAAAGGCGGTCAAATGAAATATTAGAGTGTGTGACCATTTGTTTTTTTTTGGGTGGTGACTTTTTTTGTTTTGGCCATGCAGTGTATATTGTCAAATGTTTTTGTTCAAATACAGAAAACTGCTTGAAAATAGCCAGAAGGCCAGAAGTCCCTCATGTTATCTACTGATTCACAAGTGAGTCGAGAATGGACCGAGTGCTCTTTATTATTACCAACCACTCAAACCCAGGTGTGTTCCATTTTGCAAACTGCACAATTTGATGTGAGTAATGAGATGGACCACGATCAGAAAAAAGTAACTTCAGTCAATTACACAAGTACAGTATGTTTAAATAGTTACTCATTAGACAAAGTTGACATATAATCAGATCAAAAGTGTTTTCATAAAAAAATCACAAGTATTACTCACTAAAACAGATGCACACTGATTAAATTTTTGTAGTTGCAGTTTTTTATTTGCATTTTAAAAGTGCATCTGTGAAGAGTTAATTGAGTTAATATTTCATAGGCCTGAAAGACCGCCTCCAGCCTTTCCTGGACTCCTTACACACTGTCCTATTATCCTGTTTGTAAGTGGATTGGTACATTCCCCTCTTGTCCATGTACTGCACCTCCACTTTTCAGTCTTTCTGGGCCCCTGAGAGGGGCCATTGTAAGCATCTTGACTAGCAGTATGTTGGTTAGCAGCACCATGGTTAGCAACGCAGTGATTCACAGTGATTCACAGTACATCGGTGCAGAGGTGGTTGTCACCCACCTGTCTAGATGATGACTTTAATAACTCCTGTTGTTTGGTCTGAACAGACCTCTTCCTCTGGACCTTCTCGTGAGGGACTGACTGTCTCTTATAGTGGTTCATCAAGTCCTTCTTCCACACCTTCCTTGAGTTTTTCTTCCAGGGTTGACTGGATTTTTGGTGTATTTTGAGGTATCCATCTTGGACCAAAGCCTGGATGATGGGGTTATACTGATGGACACTAGTGGTCCTCCTCTTCGTCTCTGGAGAGCTCAGTGCAGACCACTAGATCTTATTATTTGGAAGACTAGCGCCTTCCGAAGTTGTCAGGCAACGCATTCCAGATATGATCTTCTCTGCCATGTTGTTTTTCATAAGCTTGGCAGGTGGGCAGAGGCTGGCACTGCACTGGGAGCCCTCCTGTTTAAACCACTCATCATTGGTGGTTTAGAGTAGGATTTTGGGTGCAACGCCCTCTGATCTCTCCACTGTAGCAATGATGGCATCTTGCTCATGTGTTGCTCACTTTCTCTGCTGTCTGTTGAGTCTGAGCTCTGAAATATGTGGCGATTTCTCTCACTTGTTTGTGTAAAGTGAAGGTATTGCCCATCCGTCACACACAAGTGAACCACAGTGGCGTCTTGACTGCTGGACTTCTGGCATCATCGTCATAGTAATGGAACCCCTGGTATGTAAATCTGTAAAATCTGTGTAAATAATATTTATTTAGCCTATTGATTTTTAAAATATTTTTTTATTTTATTTATAGAGCTCAGGATAGAATGCATAGTTACCATGGAAAACCATGTTTTACACAATTGTGCAAAATATTCATAAAGGAAGATTAGCCAAAACAATTTAAACCCCAATATACAACCTGATAAGCTGTCGGGTCACTACTGATATAAGGTAATCAGATGTCTCTATTTACCTGAGACAGTCCCACCAGAGTCATCCAAAATGATGATTAATTTATCCCAGTTTTATATAAGACATGTCCCAGGTGTCCCTATTTTTGACCAGTCTGATCCCCAGTATAAAGGGTAATATATATTTACTTGTTTTTTTTATTATTACCATCCACCTCAACCTGGGTGTGTCCCAGGTTTTGTTTTTGAAAATCTGGTCACCCTACATATACCATTAGTCTTGATACAGTAATAACATTTTCTATTTTTGTAATATTTGAAATTGTTTGGATCCCAGAAATGTCTTCTTACAAATTCAAACAAGGTATTTTTAAGTGTAGGTCAAGGAAACTGTAATAGACTGCACATTTTTTTCCATATATTATATTATTTTCAGTATAAAAGTATGGCCTCTTGGGGGCCTTCTGGTGGCCTTGGGCCGTAAGCAGCTGCTTAGTTTGCTTATAGGCTGGGCCGGCCCTGTTTAACAGCCACATCAAATCAATCCTGCTGGTTCTCAGAGTCAGGACTAAACATGGAGAATCAGCATTTCAGTTTTGTGCAGTTACAACCTGGAACAGTCTTCTTGAAGATGTGAGACAGGCCTCTACTTTGACTAATGTTTAAATCTAGGCTCAAAACAGATCTGTTTAGCTGTGCATATGACATATGATAAGGTTTTTATTCTGCACTTGTATCTTTTAATGTTCATTTTATGATGATTTGTGATTATTTATGTTTTGATTTGTTGTATTGTGATTTTTTTATTATCTCTTATTTTGTAAAGCACTTTGAATTACTTTGAGCACAAATTATAGCATAAATAGACATATAGACATAAACGTGCCTTGCATTGCCTTACCCATATGCGGTATTCCAGGGGTTTTTAGCTTAGTTTGACGTGGTGACTAACGACTAAACCAATAAATCAACTGGGCCAGCTAATGCAGACGCACATAGGGTTCTTGTTGAGGAACAGAAGCAGAATTTGAATTATAGCAAAAGTGCAGTTTATTTATACATTTTTCATAAATTAGTTCAGTTTGACAATTACGTTGAAATTGGTTTATTAGGGCAGTTCATTCCACAAGCCACTGAATGACACCTGGTTCCAAAGAGAACCTGTTTGTAAATCCAGTCTGAGCTGGGATCACACACAGTACACGGACAGGCCAAGGAAACAGTGCACTCTAACTCCTGGCTCAAGGTCTGGGTTAATCACTGCACAAGTGAGTCAAAGGCTGTGACAGTATAACACAAAATAACGTAATGGATCGGATATTATATCTTACGTGTCTCTAACTAGAAATATTGAGTCCTGTTCTATGAAAATGTATCACATGCCGTTCACTGCAACTATTTATCAGCCGCTAATTAATGCTCACGCTTTGGTCTTTTGGTAAACAAGTCTGTCACTGTTCAGAAATGTTTTATTTGATCTGAAGTTTTTCTGTGTAAGTTCTCTCGTTTTCACTTTCTTCTGCCACTGATCATAAGATTGAGGTAGAAATGTTGTTGTTAATCAAATGTTATTACTTTCAACTATCTATAAAAGTGTTTATGCAGACTGTTAGTTCAAAGGATAAAAACAGAAGTGGTGGATGAAGAACTCAATTTTGTTACTGAAGTAAAAGTACAGATACAGTGTAAAAGTATCACATGAAAAAATCTACTTATGTAAAAGTATTAAAGTACTAGGTTAAAAATGTACTTTAAGAGTAAAAAGAAAAGTATTTCAAGTGTAAATGTAGTGATATTGATAAAAAAAAAAAAAGATACATATTTTGGTCAACAATACTAATATGAATCATTTCTTATTTTTCTCATGAATTTTGTGTATTTACTTTTGTTTGCTCAAAGCTGAAGCTTGACCTTGAAACCTTTAGTTGGAATGTTGCCTCGAACATGGTAAAAATAACCCCTCAAGTCATACAAAAAGTACTTTTTACTTTTCAATCCAGATCAAAGATGTGTTGGAATATAAAGGACAGATACCTGCTCTCAAATGTAGTCAAGTAAAAGTAAAAGTACCTACTGTAAAATATACTTAAGTAAAGTACAGACACATACAAATTCTACTTAAGTACAGCACTTTACTGCTTTTATTTCATTTCCTTCCACCACTGAAAAACACCAATGTACAAAATTGTGCACAAGCTAATGCTATTCTATTAGCTTTAATACTACAGAGCCCAAAATGTAATGGGATGTGTATGGTCATTTGGGTTTTACACCAGATGCCCTTCCTCTTAAAAATTAATCTCTTTATCCATTTTGGGCCAAGCAAAGAGAAAACTGACCAACTGACCTAAATGTGTAGTATTTTATGATGACATGACACATTCCAGAGCACACATGTATACAATTACACCCCGATGTGTAACCAGAGAGCGCCCTATAATGAGGTCTCCTAGTCTAAATACTGTACATGAACTGTGCACCATAAAAAATGACAACAATGTGCTCTTTGGAAAGCAGATGGTCACAATTCTGCTAGCGTTAACTACTGCCAAGTGATTATGTCTGATGATAAGTATCCTCATTTAAAAGCATATCATTAGACCTTTAATTAAAACGGTGCTCGTTTAGGTGACAGCACGCTCTAGCTAGTCATATATCTCTGCCAGTGTCTTCAAATGTATGCCACATGGAGCACTTTTCTTCATTTGGTTGTGTTGAGTGTATGCAGCAGAATACAGTCGCAGATGGCGGTGCTCTGGGGACTGGAGCATTGTCGCCTTGTGTGGTCCAGAGTCTAAACTGAATGCTGCTCACTGACAGTTACAAAGGAGGGGCTGAGGAGAGGGCAAAGACGAGAGTCACAGTACCATACCATCATGAAAAAACGTACAAAGTCAGACACTAACAGTAACAACAATAGTTCACGTGTTCAATTGCACTATGTAACCTTTTGACAAGCTCTATATGATGTCATTGCTTTGCCTGGAATAAGATAAGATAATCCTTTATTGTTGTCCATGGAAAAAAATTGTCTTGGGAAAGGGGGTGACATGCTTTAACACAGAGAAAAGACATCACAGAACCATAAACCCATACAGACAACATCCACCATTGAAGATAAAGACCAAGAATAACCACAAATAATACACCATCAGGGAACCTTTAAGTCACTCTGTTCAAACAAGCACTGCATTCTTCATGAAGACAATCAGGTGGTGGAAAAGTTACAAAGTGTAATGGACCCATTTATTGGGTCACACAAAAATATTAATTAATGAAGTACAGTATAGTGGGATAAATTAAAGGTCCTATTTTACGCAAAATTGACTCCTGCGAGCTTTAAGCCATGTTATAATGTCGTTACCTCCTCAAAAACATATGTCACACACAGGGACTGCCGGCGACTGAGATTATCCAAATGATTCTAATGAAGGTGGATAGAGTTTAAAAACACAATGGAGCACTTCCTGTATTAACGCATGACATCACAAGGTGGAACAGAGTGTTTCCTGTTTGAGAGAAGAACTCTGCTTAAATATGCAGGGTTTGTGTGTTCAACATGTGTGAAGGAAACAAAACACAACTCCAGATAAGTTTGTGATGAGGAGACAACATTACAACATAGATCAAAAAACAGCCTAATATGGGGCTGCAGTCACCACAGGGGATCCAACTGAACAGATAAGCATCTTTGTATTGAAAGCATATATCTGGAAGAAGGTTTATAATTAGCACTTTAGCCTAATACTAAATATGTTTCTAAATTTGTGGTGCTCGTACCCCTTTCACTAGCAGTGTGAGTATTTTAATGTTTTCTTTTGGGCTAATCATTATTTGAAGCTCCTTTATTTATGACCAGACCATGTCAAATAATAATTTAGGCCTGGTGTACTGGAAACCAAATATTTACTTATAAGTACACAGTGTGAACAGTTTGAGAGTATGCAGTAACTTGAGTTAAGTTCATGTTCAAATGTTCCTGATCTTTTTTCCCTACACTAGCAGACTTTTTTGGTGTTTGACCTGTGTAAGTGAAAGCACAAAAGGTAATGCTATCTGTACAAAGGACAAGTGCAGTGTACTCCCTGTGCATGGCCTAGTTTAGGGAGCGCTGGATTAATAAAACATGGGAGAGGATGAAGCTGTCCCCCAGATGTGATTGGAGGTTGGGGTTGAGGCAGACAAAGTTGACTCATGTTTTGACTCAGGGCTGGTGTTCTGCTGCAGAGGCCGGAGAGTATGAAATATTTAAAGAAAACTATAGGGTTATATACAAACAATACGCTGTCTCTCAATTATAAAAGATGTATGATTGAGGCTACTTCGTCGTTTGGTTTGCTCTGTTTTAGAGACGTATTAAATCCAAAATGTAGAGAAGTTAAAAAAGTCTGTGTAATCCCTCAGTTGTCCATTTTACATTATGCAAATGATAATAAACCTTCCACTCCCTTTACTTGCACAACAGGACTGCATATGTGAGCGCTTAGATCTCAAACAACTAGCTCAGTGGTCCCCAGCATTTTTCCCTCGCAACCTCTATTTTGCCCTTGAATGCATTGGCAACCATAACATCCTTCTCTTTCCTGAGAAGCTACTGTCTTATATGTAAAAAAATCAATTATTTCTTGTTGAATAAATATGTTATAGGACACTAATCATTACAAAATACTAAATAATAGAACAATATTATTTAAATGCACATCACTGAATGGACCATTTTGTTTTCAATGAAGCTGATGGCATCCACTGGGAAGATTGGGACCTTTTTAAAAAAAAATCTAGATTTTGGTAAAAAATAAATAAATAAATAAAATAAAAAAAATATAAATATATATATATAATATATATATATATATATATATATATATATAGATATATATATATATATATATATATATATATATATATATATATATATATATATATATAATAATAAATAAATAAATAAATAAATAAATAAATAAAAATAAATAAATAAATAAATAAATAAATAAAATAAATAAATAAATAAAAATAAATAAATAAATAATATATTCACAAGTTTCATGAATCTTGAGTGGGCATTAGCCTCCCATAGAATGACCAATGCTCCCCCTTAGCTCCCCCAAAGATTTTTGCCTCATTTTCATGGCATCCAATCTCAACTAACTGTGTTCAAATGGCAACCATAAAGTGTCCCTATTAGGTTGCATAAAATATATAAACAAGATGGTGCTAACTACATTTAAACTTGTTTGGTAGGAAGTGCGCTCCACTGTTAAAAAGCTCTAAATGAACATGTTAGGTGAGCATCCACATTGAAGAACTTAGCACCCCCTTAGTTCCTCCAGCTGCTTCAAGTGATTTGCCCTACTTTTTTGGGATCTCACTTCTAATGAGCTCGAGCGTCTTTGAAATCAGGTTTTGATCATTTCTTTATATGACACTGACTGTTATCAGCTTTTATGGAGAACTTGCACAATTGCAGGAAACGTTTTTGCTTCCTTCGAAAAGTTTCCTTAGACATGAAACTAGGGAAAGTTAACGTGATGATAGCACTTGCTGTCACTGTTGTAAAGTGGGCATATTTTATTGAGCAATAACAAAGAAGCTAGTCAACCATTTACCTGGAGCATAAAACGTGTCGAAATATAAAAGGAAAGAAAATATTACATTTACAGGAATGGTTGCAATAAATACTGATAAATCATGAATAGTGTCTGCTATCAGTAAACTCAAAGCAGATGTATTATGCAAAATCAGCTTTTTTAAGCATGTTATAGTTGTTTCTTCTTATCATTTACTCACCAGAAACTGTATTTGGAGTTTTCAAGATACCATTTTACTGATCAAGCCCCATTTTCACCACCAACAGCAAACTCCCACTGATCTGTACTGGATTTGTTCTCCAGTTTTATTTTCTGTAATATGCATAAAGTTCAACAGCATCACACACACATGTTGGTGCAGATAAAAAAAAAAAAAATGTGCATCTTGCTAGCGTGATTGGCTCAGTGGATGTCAGCGGACTTTTTTCTTTTATTAAGTAATTTTAGACAAATATATTTAAAATGTCCACATTGTACCATGATGATCCACAGGTGCCATAGATTATAACTATTTCAGGCTCAAGCATAACAGCTCTTCTTTAAGTATAGAACATAACATTAGATCTTACAAGCATTGATTTATTCTGGTATTATTTTTGGTTTGTACTGTGTAAAATCCCTCTTGCACTTTGGGTAAAAAATAAACAAAACCCAAGAACTTAATATCTGATTTCTATAGAATTCATAGCATTTTAGGTCAAGGGATGTTTTATAGATTTCTATTGTCTGTCTACTGACTTTACTGCATAGAGACACTTTGTACTTTGTGGTACATGAAGAACACTCCACTTTTGTTTGATTTGTTTGTTTTGTAATAATTAACTTGAGCTGAGTCCCATTAATCATTCTTATGGTGCTTTCGTGTTTTCCCATCAATCGGCACTGATAACGCCAACTCAGCGTTATAAATACCCAGACCTTTCAGTGCAAGTGAACAGAAATTTGAAGAGTTGAAGAGTAAGTAACAACCATATTTATGCTGATTCAGAATTCATGATTTGTGCAACTCATTACAGTTTTCTTTTTTTTTTTTTTTTTTTGCAGAATATTCATCCTGGCTGCAGTCCAGAAGAAATGGGGATGTTTGGAGTTTTGTTTCTTTATTTAATTTTGCAGATTAGTACAGGATGTGCTTCAGGTAAAGATTTCTGCTACATTTCTAGCCTCTACAAATGCTTCTAATGACTTTGATTTGGTTTATTTTTTTATAAGTTTTATGCATTTATCTCACAATGATATAGCTGTTAGTTCATTGTATATGGGCCTGTCACGATTGCTGAAGTAAATATAGACCAATAAACGAATAAACAATAATACTGAAACTCATTTATGATCACATAAGAGTGGATTTAAACTGCAATAACAATTCTAAATGTACAACATTGTAAAAAAAACAAAACAAAACAAAAAAAGAGCTGCAATAAATAAAAAGCACAAAGAAACACTTAAGTAGTTGGTTTGCTTTTATAATGTAAGTCATAGAAGTTATTAATACAAACTTTTACAACTTAAATCATATCAAATAGCCGTAGAATAACCAAAAATGTACACACAATAAATACTGAAAAAAAAAAAAAAAAAAAAAAAAGTTCCAGCTTTCAAATATTGACCGGTAAGTCCATAAAGTAATTATCGTGACAGTCCTATCTGTATGTTGTCTTGTATAATTTTCTGGTAATTAGCAAGATTACAATTTTATGTGGATGTAGTTCTCAATTTTAATTTAATTTTAATTTAATTTTTGAGTTGTGTGAATGTCAAAAGTTCAGAATTATCAGATTTAACACAGTTCTGATGGAATGAATAATATATATATTTTTTTTTTCCAATTTTTGTTTCTATTGCTGTTTCCCTAACCCACCACAGACCCTATGTTACTATGTTACCTAAATTTCAATGAAGCACAACGTAGGCTATTTATTTCTGTTTTGATTTTGCGTAGGTGAGCATGTGACCAGCTGCGATGCGTGCCACTCTGAAGCCACCTGCATGAAACTGGAGGAGAGAGGAGATGTGTTATCCACCACTACCACTTTATCCTGCCGGTGTAAAGAAGGATTCGTTGGTGATGGCATCAACTGTTACGAAGTCAAAGTATGCGGGGGCGACTCCTCCTGCTGTGGCGCTGGCTATAAGTGGTCCCCAAAACAAGGCTGCGTGGATGTAGATGAGTGCTCTCTCACACCATCTATCTGTGGTCCGTCTCAGCGCTGTCAAAACACAGAAGGATCATTTGAATGTGTCAAGAATACAGATCTTCACACAAAAGCAAGTGCCTCAGTACGTGCTGTGCAGTTTGGGTGTGGAGGCATTGTATGTCCTTCGGGCATGGACTGCATTACTCACAATGGGACAGCCCGCTGTGGTGATCCCTGTGAGCATCACACTGTTATGGATGAGCCATGGCGTTCAACAGATAACAGATATACAGACCCAGCCAAATGTGACCGTAATGTATACTGGCAGGGCTGGTATCGCTTATTTTTGAATGGCACCAATGCCCAAATACCAGAGAGCTGTGTAGAGCAGTACGCGTGTGGTACCCATGCACCCATGTTCATAACTGAGCCTCATCCTACTCAGTCCAATGACATCGAAAGACGCAGTGTTTGTAGCTCATTTCACTCCACATGCTGCTACTTTGACTCCCCCAGTATCCACGTCAAGCACTGCTATGGACAATATTATGTTTACAAACTTGTGAGACCAAACTATTGTTCCCTTGCTTACTGTGCAGGTATTGTTTTCATTTGAACGATCGCTTTTTTTGTGATACTAAAAGACAATGCTTATGTTACTTCCTTGTTTCAACAGAACTGAAAGGTTCTAGCAGACCTACATTGGCTCCAACCACCGGAAACCCTACTCCCATCTTCACCACCCACACTCCAGTGAACCAGACCTCTCCCAGCTACAATAGCACTGGGGTGGAGGGAGAGGTGCGCCTGGTCAATGGAGGGAACAGTTCGTGCTCTGGACGAGTGGAGATCTTCCACCAGGGGCAGTGGGGCACTGTGTGTGATGATTCCTGGGGGCTGCTGGATGCCCAGGTGGTGTGCAGGCAGCTGGGCTGTGGCAGGGCGCTCTCTGCTCCTATATATGCTCATTTTGGGCAGGGCACTGGCCCCATTTGGATGGATGATGTGGTGTGTACAGGACAGGAGACTGAGTTATCCCAGTGTCGTCACAATGGCTTTGGGAGCCATAACTGCGGCCACAGTGAGGATGCGGGTGTGGTGTGTGAAGGTAAAGTCGTAGACAAGTCTTAAACCAGCTTCTAATGTGTGGACTCATTGATCATGTGTCCTTTATGACAATATGTGAGCAGTATCTTATGCATCTCTGATCTTAACACAGCCTGCTTGTGTCCTCAGCCCTCTCTCCGGTGCGACTGGTGAACTCAGCAGACCGCTGCTCTGGAAGAGTGGAGGTGTACCACAACAGGCACTGGGGTACAGTGTGTGATGATTCCTGGGACCTGAATGATGCTAATGTGGTGTGCAGGCAGCTGGGCTGTGGCACAGCACGAGCTGCACCTCAAAATGCAGCTTTTGGACAGGGCACAGGACCCATCTGGATGGACGAGGTACGCTGTTTGGGATCTGAGCCGTCAGTAACAGACTGTCGCCACAACGGATTTGGAATTCACGACTGTGGTCACATCGAAGATGCTGGTGTTGTCTGTGAAGGTAAACACTACACTGGACTGTTCAATATGTTGTGATTATTCATGGCTTAAATTTAATGCCCTGCAATTTATGCTACTTCAGTGTCTGTAAGGTGTCAAATAAGTCTTCAAACTTGTGTGACTGCTAAGGTGCACTATCTAACTTATCCGGTGGGGGGTTTGTTACCTGCTTGTTTTCTCTGGAGATGTTCCAGAGTATGGCATTAAACGTATCAAGATAATATTTATTAAATCACAGGTGTTTTATTGCTAAAATTACTTTAAAAACATACATTCTTACTGTGATTGGACTCTCCTTTACATAGATTTGATCAGTAACTTGACCTGACTGGTGATACTTATTTCCATGGAAACAGATAAGTTTAATGTCATGCTGTGAGACATTATATGTAAAATAATAACTCCATCGAGACAAGGAAATTGCAGGCTTTCTTCAAAAAAAAAAGCTACATAGTGCACCTGTGAGAAACTAAGTTTATCAACATTTATGTAAAACTCCAAATGTGTTATCAAAAATGTTCATGTTACTTTTTGTTTTACTCTTGGTATATTCATAGAATTAAGGCATGTGTGACCCACTTCCCAAGATAAAGGAAATAATCATAAAATATGATGCATTGTGGGTCCAATCTGAATGTCTTTATATTGTGCTTCTTTATGTTTTGAACTGTTATTGCAATAACAGTACATTACTTTCATCAGAGTCCATGTACTGTGTTAATCAGGTTCAAACAACACAGTTCAACCCACCCCTCCTCTTCCTACTCCACCTCACTTCACCACCACCACCATCCCCACCCACACGCCCGACTACAACAGCACTGGGGTGGAGGGAGAGGTGCGCTTGGTTAATGGAGGGAACAGTTCGTGCTCTGGACGAGTGGAGATCTTCCACCAGGGGCAGTGGGGCACCACCGTGTGTGATGATTCCTGGGGCCTGCTGGATGCCCAGGTGGTGTGCAGGCAGCTGGGCTGTGGCAGGGCGCTCTCTGCTCCTCCTATATACGCTCATTTTGGGCAGGGCACTGGCCCCATTTGGATGGATGATGTGGTGTGTACAGGACAGGAGACTGAGTTATCCCAGTGTCGTCACAATGGCTTTGGGAGCCATAACTGCGGCCACAGTGAGGATGCGGGTGTGGTGTGTGAAGGTAAAGTCGTAGACAAGTCTTAAACCAGCTTCTAATGTATGGACTCATTGATCATGTGTCCTTTATGACAATATGTGAGCAGTATCTTATGCATCTCTGATCTTAACACAGCCTGCTTGTGTCCTCAGCCCTCTCTCCGGTGCGACTGGTGAACTCAGCAGACCGCTGCTCTGGAAGAGTGGAGGTGTACCACAACAGGCACTGGGGTACAGTGTGTGATGATTCCTGGGACCTGAATGATGCTAATGTGGTGTGCAGGCAGCTGGGCTGTGGCACAGCACGAGCTGCACCTCAAAATGCAGCTTTTGGACAGGGCACAGGACCCATCTGGATGGACGAGGTACGCTGTTTGGGATCTGAGCCGTCAGTAACAGACTGTCGCCACAACGGATTTGGAATTCACGACTGTGGTCACATCGAAGATGCTGGTGTTGTCTGTGAAGGTAAACACTACACTGGGCTGTTCAATATGTTGTGATTATTCATGGCTTAAGTCTAATGCCCTGCAATTTATGCTACTTCAGTGTCTGTAAGGTGTCAAATAAGTCTTCAAACTTGTGTGACTGCTAAAGGTGCACTATCTAACTTATCCGGTGGGGGTTTGTTACCTGCTTGTTTCTCTGGAGATGTTCCAGAGTATGGCATTAAAGGTATCAAGATAATATTTATTAAATCACAGGTGTTTTATTGCTAAAACTACTTTAAAAACATACATTCTTACTGTGATTGGACTCTCCTTTACATAGATTTGATCAGTAACTTGGCCTGACTGGTGATACTTATTTCCATGGAAAAAGATAAGTTTAATGTCATGCTGTGAGACATTAAAGGTAAAATAATAACTCCATCGAGACAAGAAAATTGCAGGCCTTCTTCAAAAAAAAGCTACATAGTGCACCTGTGAGAAACTAAGTTAATCAACATTTATGTAAAACTCCAAATGTGTTATCAAAAATGTTTATGTTACTTTTTGTTTTACTCTTGGTATATTCATAGAATAAAGGCGTGTGTGACCCACTTCCCAAGATAAAGGAAATAATCATAAAATATGATGCATTGTGGGTCCAATCAGAATGTCTTTATATTGTGCTTCTTTATGTTTTGAACTGTTATTGCAATAACAGTACATTACTTTCATCAGAGTCCATGTACTGTGTTAATCAGGTTCAAACAACACAGTTCAACCCACCCCTCCTCTTCCTACTCCACCTCACTTCACCACCACCACCATCCCCACCCACACGCCCGACTACAACAGCACTGGGGTGGAGGGAGAGGTGCGCTTGGTCAATGGAGGGAACAGTTCGTGCTCTGGACGAGTGGAGATCTTCCACCAGGGGCAGTGGGGCACCGTGTGTGATGATTCCTGGGGCCTGCTGGATGCCCAGGTGGTGTGCAGGCAGCTGGGCTGTGGCAGGGCGCTCTCTGCTCCTATATACGCTCATTTTGGACAGGGCACTGGCCCCATTTGGATGGATGATGTGGTGTGTACAGGACAGGAGACTGAGTTATCCCAGTGTCGTCACAATGGCTTTGGGAGCCATAACTGCGGCCACAGTGAGGATGCGGGTGTGGTGTGTGAAGGTAAAGTCGTAGACAAGTCTTAAACCAGCTTCTAATGTGTGGACTCATTGATCATGTGTCCTTTATGACAATATGTGAGCAGTATCTTATGCATCTCTGATCTTAACACAGCCTACTTGTGTCCTCAGCCCTCTCTCCGGTGCGACTGGTGAACTCAGCAGACCGCTGCTCTGGAAGAGTGGAGGTGTACCACAACAGGCACTGGGGTACAGTGTGTGATGATTCCTGGGACCCTGAATGATGCTAATGTGGTGTGCAGGCAGCTGGGCTGTGGCACAGCACGAGCTGCACCTCAAAATGCAGCTTTTGGACAGGGCACAGGACCCATCTGGATGGACGAGGTACGCTGTTTGGGATCTGAGCCGTCAGTAACAGACTGTCGCCACAACGGATTTGGAATTCACGACTGTGGTCACATCGAAGATGCTGGTGTTGTCTGTGAAGGTAAACACTACACTGGACTGTTCAATATGTTGTGATTATTCATGGCTTAAATTTAATGCCCTGCAATTTATGCTACTTCAGTTTCTGTAAGGCGTCACATAAGTTTTCAAACTTGTGTGACTGCTAAAGGTGCACTATCTAACTTATCCGGTGGGGGTTTGTTACCTGCTTGTTTCTCTGGAGATGTTCCAGAGTATGGCATTAAACGTATCAAGATAATATTTATTAAATCACAGATGTTTTATTGCTAAAATTACTTTAAAAACATACATTCTTACTGTGATTTCACTCTCCTTTACATAGATTTGATCAGTAACTTGGCCTGACTGGTGATACTTATTTCCATGGAAACAGATAAGTTTAATGTCATGCTGTGAGACATTATAGGTAAAATAATAACTCCATCGAGACAAGGAAATTGCAGGCCTTCTTCAAAACAAAGCTACATAGTGCACCTGTGAGAAACTAAGTTAATCAACATTTATGTAAAACTCCAAATGTGTTATCAAAAATGTTCATGTTACTTTTTGTTTTACTCTTGGTATATTCATAGAATAAAGGCATGTGTGACCCACTTCCCAAGATAAAGGAAATAATCATAAAATATGATGCATTGTGGGTCCAATCAGAATGTCTTTATATTGTGCTTCTTTATGTTTTGAACTGTTATTGCAATAACAGTACATTACTTTCATCAGAGTCCATGTACTGTGTTAATCAGGTTCAAACAACACAGTTCAACCCACCCCTCCCTCTTCCTACTCCACCTCACTTCACCACCCACCACCATCCCCACCCACACGCCCGACTACAACAACAGCACTGGGGTGGAGGGAGAGGTGCGCTTGGTCAATGGAGGGAACAGTTCGTGCTCTGGACGAGTGGAGATCTTCCACCAGGGGCAGTGGGGCACCGTGTGTGATGATTCCTGGGGCCTGCTGGATGCCCAGGTGGTGTGCAGGCAGCTGGGCTGTGGCAGGGCGCTCTCTGCTCCTATATACGCTCATTTTGGACAGGGCACTGGCCCCATTTGGATGGATGATGTCATGTGTGCAGGACAGGAGACTGAGTTATCCCAGTGTCGTCACAATGGCTTTGGGAGCCATAACTGCGGCCACAGTGAGGATGCGGGTGTGGTGTGTGAAGGTAAAGTCGTAGACAAGTCTTAAACCAGCTTCTAATGTGTGGACTCATTGATCATGTGTCCTTTATGACAATATGTGAGCAGTATCTTATGCATCTCTGATCTTAACACAGCCTGCTTGTGTCCTCAGCCCTCTCTCCGGTGCGACTGGTGAACTCAGCAGACCGCTGCTCTGGAAGAGTGGAGGTGTACCACAACAGGCACTGGGGTACAGTGTGTGATGATTCCTGGGACCTGAATGATGCTAATGTGGTGTGCAGGCAGCTGGGCTGTGGCACAGCACGAGCTGCACCTCAAAATGCAGCTTTTGGACAGGGCACAGGACCCATCTGGATGGACGAGGTACGCTGTTTGGGATCTGAGCCGTCAGTAACAGACTGTCGCCACAACGGATTTGGAATTCACGACTGTGGTCACAACGAAGATGCTGGTGTTGTCTGTCAATGTAAGCCCTTTGAATTGGTTATGTTTGTGAAGATGAATATTTTCTTTGCTCTCTTTGCTCTTATCATTTTTTTTAACTATTTATCTTCTAGTATATGACCCAGAAATCCAAGTCTACCAATTTCTCTGTGGACAAGATAGAATTATAGTTACCCTGAACAGGGTAACCGTGTCCTCTTCCGGTCTGGACCCTCTGTCTGGTCATCTGGTGGACCGCAGCTGCATTCGAACCAGAGTGGAGAATAACATAGTGTGGTACGAGGTTGAGCCACGAGCTGGAGTCTGTGGGAATAGCAGGAGGGTAAGGCCTGTTTGCTGTACTGTTTTAAACTGTAAATTATCAGTGCTGTTTGTAATTTCATTTATTGTCATGTTTTTTTCAGACTAACCGCACACATGTAATCTACACTAACAGTTTATTCCTCTATGCCCAAAATAACTCCTTCCATGTCCCTGCAAGTCTCCCCTTCTCATGTGTGTATCCCCTGGACGTAAATGCCAGACTCAACGCTGCTCTCAGACCCTTATTGTAAGCCTGACAAAGCTCAAAATCAAATCAAAGGAAGAATAAATTATCTTTATGTCCAATTAAAGTGTCTATTAATCTTTGCAGACCAACTGGTGGCATCATTGCATCAGGTGGAGCCCCAAGAGCCTTAATGTCTCTGTACCGGGACCCGAGCTACACCATTCCTTACCCATCGGGCAGTGTGAGTCTGCCAGTGGGCCAGCCTTTGTACGTCGGAGTCTATGTGGAGGAGAATGACCTAACTTTTGTAACTGTTCTGGACAACTGCTACTTGACATACTCCTCCAACCCAAATGATGCAATGAGACATCCTCTAATCCAAAACAAGTATGTGTATCTATAAACACTGTAATATCAAGTTTAACATAAGAAACAGGTGTCTTATTCTGTATACATCAAAAATTGTTAAAGGTCCTGTAATGCACAAAATGGACTCCTGTGAGCCTTTAGCAATGTTATAATGCTGTTACATAATCAAAAACATACCTGGGGTTGTGTTTTGTTTCATTTACACATGTACATTAATTATTAGTCTGTCTATATCTCCAAAGCTCAAAATGCTCTATTCCACCTTGTTATGTCATGAAGTGGTAGTTTTCAAGTTAACAGGTGCTTTTTACACTACCTTTTACATTTTGTTCAGTACAGATTGACAATTCCAGAGCTGAAATTATCTAAATGATTCTAGTGAAGGTGTATGGAGTTTAAAAACACAGTGGAGCACTTCCTGTATTACCATTGTTTGAAAGAACTCTAATATGTAAGGTTTGTGAGTTAAACATGTGTGAATGAAACAAAACACAACTCCAGGTATGTTTGTGATGAGGAAACCACGTTGGCGTAAATTAGGCCCTTTAAGACAGGCCAAAACTAATACAAACCTATATTTTCTTTCCTTCGTCTGTTCTAATTTTGTCTAGTAACTTACATATTGATTAAGCATTAAGAATTGCACTGGAGTAAAAAAAACATCCCTCTCACTAAGAGGCAGTTTTAATGGTGGAAGGTAAACTCTTATGGTAACTGTATGGTAGAAGTAATGGTAGAAGTAATGGTAAAATTTTTCTTAGCATTTTAGTCGTTTGATGTGTTACTTATACTTGAGTTTGCATAGAAATAACACAAATGCGCCTTTCATATAAAACTGTATTGTGATGTTTTTCTCGTAGGTGTCCCTCTGACCCTCAACAGACGGCAGTGCTAGAGAGTGGGACGTCACTTAGGGCTCGTTTCTCTGCCCTCTTCTTTGTCCCGCAGGGTCAGTACAGGGTGGTCTACCTTCACTGCCACCTCAATCTCTGCAGCTCTGGTCCCTGTGTCCCAGTAAGTCTCTCCACTCATCACACTTTTTCCTTATTGTGCTAGCCTAAAACCCTGACACTCTGCACTTTAGTTTATTACAGTGGCAAAAATGTAATCGATCTGAAATAATTTATGAATTTTATTTCTTTCTTTTAAAAGGTTTGCTCAGCAAGGGCTCGCCGTTCAGTTTCTGAGGGTGTAGCAATACAGCCCCTCACTGCTGGACCCATCACATGTGAGAAGCACAGTACTTCATTACTGATATGTACCTTTAAACAAATAAATTACACTTTTTCTTCTGTTTACAGGGGGATCTAATTGAATGCTTTCCATGCTTCTGCAAAGATGTCGTTGAAGTTACTGTAATGGCCCTCCAACAATAGCCTTTAATTGAATGTATTTATGTGATTACATGTCTCTGCTCTATGATAAGTATGTACATATTTGTGTTATATTGTCCAAAGTAGGTATTTTTGTTTTGCTCGTTTTTTTTTAGATTAGATATAATTAGGCTAATACATACTGCCATATGTGTCTATTGTGTTATTATGTCTATTTGTCTCGGTCCAGACAAATAAAGTAACCTTGAAGCACCTTTGCCGGAACATTTTTACTCTATGACACCTGCTGGTTTAAGGCATTGAGTTTGCACACAAGCCTGGGGTTTGAATCCTGTTCAAAAAATCCCCTTGCTGTTGCATATTTTATTACCCAGCATGCCGTGTACTTCACAGCGGACACAGGTTACACATTGGTGAGCAGAGGAACCAATTTGAAATCAGCAGCTCCAGCAGTCCAGGAGTTTCTGCGTCGGCGATAGTATAGTGCACTGATTTTCAACCTATGTGCCGGGAAAGACTAGTGTGGCTTGACGTGTTGCCATGTGTGCCTTGGAAAAAAATCCACTTACAGTTAAGATGATTAACATGTGCATTTCATCAAATTATTTACTATTTTGGATTGTCCTGAGCAACTTCAGTAGCTCAAGCAGTACGCCATTGGTCTGTGAATTCTACAGTTGTTGGTTCAAGTCCCAACTCCAGCCTTTTGGTATAGTAAATGTAACTGTGCAGTGTCGCTGCCACTGCACTATAGTTTCTAGTTTCTAGTCTCTGTCTTGTTCTCATTATTTCAGTGTCTTTTAAACAGCACTTTGAAAGCACTGGACAATGTGCTGCATCCTTATTAAAAGAGGATCTTGTTAAAATGAATGGCATCAATAGCACTAAACTGCAGAGACTGTATAAAATGTCAGTCAGCGTCCTTGAAAGGCTGCACGCTGAGTGGGGCTAGAACACACTTATTTTAGCACTCATTCACTTTAAAAGACTCTGCAGATTTATGGAGGACACACTTGGACACTGGAGTTTTCAATGCCCAAGCAAGGCTGGCTCTGGACACAGGCAAACCAGGCGGTCGCCTAGGCCGCCATCTGGTGGAGAGGGTGCCAAATTGCAGTTATTAAAAAATATGCAAAAAATAAATTTGTTGAAATAAAAATGTTCCGCATGCTGCATTCTGCTTGGCAAATTTTCCTCTTCAAAAGCATTCAAAAATAAGTAAAAAAAGAAAATTGCTTGCCGAGGAGCCCTAGACAGTCGTGCGCATTGACATATAATAAATCCCAAAGAGTCTAATCATTAAGAGCATTCAGTGTGTAATCAAAGACTCTGGAGACAGTTTGCAGTCCAAAATAATGTTCTACATCACGCAAGCTTTTCGTCAGTATTTATTTTCCATCAGAAGTCTCGCCTAGGGCACCAAAAGAGCTGGGGTAGGCCCAAGAATGGCCAGGAATGAGTATGCTAGTCCACTATATTTTAAAAAGTCTAGATGATTAAATTAGTTAGTTCAAATATATCTCTTATTTGAAGAGGAATTGTCTAATCTATTACACCACTGAAGATATTTTAGCTTTACATTAGAGGGAATGTGTAAAATGAAAGAAGTTAATCTAAACCTATTAGTTTTTTGTTGCGGAGTCATTAGAGTTCACAGAATTTTCCCAAAGCCTCTGGACTTTCATTGCACTCAATCTTCCTGTTTAAGACTATTTCCAAATTATGGTCAGCAGTTAAAGATTAGGGAGATGGGAACACATCCATAAAGTGTTAGGATCGGAAATCAACTGTTTTATGTGGCATTTACTTTACTTATCCAATCAAAACAAACTGTATAATTACGAGGGCGCTCTGAATTTTGATGTTTTCTTTCTCACATTCCTGGAGAGCCGATGTCTTTTTTACACTGTACAATAAGCTACTTGATCCCTTATTGCAACAAAGCAGTGACTGATGGCCGTCACTGCAGATAAGTGGGGTGTGTCCAAACACTTCAAACTCTTTAAAATAATGGCTTAAAGCAGAGTTACCTACCACCAGAAATGAAGATGGATGACCCAGGAAGAGAATAACAGCCAGGGGTCAAAGTTTGCATCATCATTCTATAGCACATTGCATTGTCACTCTGTAACCGCACCTACAGTCCCAGGGCTAGGGCTTACACACAGACATATTACTGTAAATGTTGACAGGTATTGCTCATATTAAGTTACCAAAAATCTCAAATTATGTTTTATTGAATGGAGTAATGTATCATGGATGACAATATGGTCTCTGTGGCATCTTAGACTCACAATGAGGTATGTGTGAGAGGAAGGAAATGAGTTGCAACGCTTAAAATAAACAGTAAAGTAATCTTCTAAATTTTATAACTCTAACATGAAAACATTTCTGAACCATTAAAGCAGACCTATTATTATTATTACCTATCTTTTCTGAGTTTTTAACCATGTTTCTCGTCTCATTTACCCCCTTGAGGTTGTATTTGGAGTGATTCGTGCATGTTTGAGCAATCTTTATTGTCTTATTTTCAAGACACCATTTTGCTGATCAACTCGTTCTCACTGCCACTGGTCTTTGCTTTCAGCAGCGTTGCTTGTAATTTTGGTGCAAATGAAACAAAAATCTGCTACTCACTAGTGTGATATGCAGCTATCCATACAGGGGGCCGACAGCTCTACGCCTCTTTGCTGTGATGACATTTATGATGATGTCAGCTGCCATTGGGCTCTTCAGTTTTCTCAGTCAGTGAACTTGTTTTAGATGAATATTGTGATTTAAAATGTGCAAATTCTAACACAATGATCCACAGGTGTCATAGATTATAACTACATAGCAGACACAAGCACAATAGGTCTTCTTTAAGCAGATTAATTTAGATACAAGGTCTGTGTAATGTGTACATCTATAATCTTGCACCGCAGTGTGTTTTAGTACAGCCAATTACTGAGTTATTTTATGTACACTTGTTGTGGTCTATGCCTAAAGCCAGGCTCAAGACCCGAGGTGACAGAGCCTTTTCTGTGGTGGAGCCCAGACTATAGAATAGCCTCCCTCTGCCTGTCAGATCCTCTCAGTCTTTAACACAGTTTAAGACTAAGATGAAAACCCACCTCTTCTCCCTGGCATTTAATACTAGTAGACAGGATATCTTGGTGTTTTATTGTTCTTTGACCACGTATCTTATTACCTGTATATTTGTTTTTTGTTAATTTTTTATGTGAAGCACTTTGGGCAACTGAAGTTGTTTTTAAATGTGCTATATAAATAAAATTTAATTGAATTGAATTATTTATAAAATTGCATATAACGTCATCTAGCAGACATTTTCTTCAGTGAAAACCTCAGCTGTGGCAAATGGAATGACTCTCTAGTCCCATAGTACCTTATGTTTTTCCTTGTCGCTTTCTACATCCAAAGAAAAGCTAAATAATGCATGTTTTGTAGAGAATAATCCTATGAATCACTGCTTTGGGGGTTGACTGGAATTGGTTTGTCATCGGGGTTGCCCTGGACAATAAGTGCTTAGGTCTGCTGCGTTGCTCTGAACCTGTCAGAAAGCACACTGCCACTGCTCCCTGTAGTGTTGGCTCATCACAGCTACTTCACCGGAACCTGCACCACTGACAATTTGAACCGAACGGAAAACAGAAGATGTCTAAAGTGATTTTATGGAGATAACTCTTACACTATATAAAACCCAATGGTGCATGGTGATGTTTTGTTCATGGTGTTTTGAGGTATACCATTTCAGGAGTTGAATTCCTCAATAGTAGCCATGCAGTCTGCTGATCAAAAGTGCTGCATTAAATGACAGTAGCTCAGTCGATAGAGTGATAGTTCACTGATCTGAAGGTTGGCGGTTCGAGTCCCGTTCTCGTCATAAACATCATTGGTAGAGTGGTCAGAACCACTGACCTACAGGTTGGCAGTTTCGATTCCAGCTCCCGCAAATGAATGCTGTTGGTGTGTCCTTGAGCAAAACACTTAACCCACCTCGCTCCCGGTGTCTGCTTACATTAGCGTATGAATGTGTGTGAATGGGTGAGTGGTTCCTTGATGTAAAGCGCTTTGAATGCCTTGAAGATCGAAAAGCGCTATACAAAAGCCCTTTAACTATACTTGTGTACAAGCTTAAATAATTTTTTTTAGAATTTAACTTGCCCTAAAAGATGAAATTGGTATTTTCAATCTGGCAAATCATTAACCCAACCCAGGTGCACATATCTTTGGAAGAGCTTTTTCAGTCGGTGAAGCGAAGAAGGGGTGGACCTCCAACACTTATGACTAGGATTCTGATCTATGAAATACTTACAAAGAAATGCTTTTACGTTACTCTACAGGGAAACAATATTCTCATTGACAAGAATAAAGTCAGGTACCCAAGCTTTAAACAATATAAGTTGAATTAGCGTGTTGGTTTTACAGTGAATGTAACCATTTTCTGCTGACACATGTGCAGTGGTTGCTGTGCTGCCAACTGGCCGCTCTGATGATGATGACATATTGACAGAGGCTCCACGGGGAACCTCCGAGGCCCTGTTGCTTTTGCCTGGGCCCGGGGCGAGAGGATCCCACTTTGGGGAGATGTAGCCGGGACTGATGACGCCGGTGGGCCCCTGGATGAGGATGGATGAGGACATTTGGCTGTCAGCACCACAGAGGGCCGGGCTGGAGCTGTCAGGAGGAGAGGAGAGAGGAGGAGACGCTGGAAATCTCAACAGGAAAACGAGAGTGCATTTTTTGTGTCGACTGAGATGCATGGATATTTGTGTGGAGGAGATGCTTTATCTGCCAGGATGTTGCAGGAATGTTGGAAACAGACTGGATTTGTGTTGTGGGAACATCCTGGAGGAACATCTCAGAAGTGGTTTCAAGAGAATATCAGTCAAAATCATTTAAATACACTGCTGCGTTTAGCCAAACAGCATAGTATTATGTGAACGTGTTGCCAAAAAACCAAACCTATTACTGTGCATTAGTGATGGGACTTTCAGCTCTTTTAGGGGATCCGAATCTTCGTTCATATCAAAGAGCCTTTCAAAACACTGGCTCTTTTACTATTTATTTATATGAAGGAAGGCAATGTGAGAATTTATCAACATTTTTTTTTTTTTTCAATTATCTACAACTATCTGCAATTATCTACAATTATCTACAATTTAATCACAGAGAGAAATGACCGAAGGCTAACATCTGTTTTAAATGGGGAGTGTGGTTACCAATGATGAAATGATAAAAATCTACATAAAGCGTTGAACTACAATAATAATAATAATAATAATTAAAAACTGTTTATTATAATGTAATGCATATTATAATGTGTGTGTGTCTGTCTGTGTCTGTACATATATATATATATATATATATATATATATATATATATATATATATATATATATATATATATATAGATATAGATATATAGATATATAGATATAGATATATATATATATATATGTGTGTGTGTGTGTGTGTGTGTGTGTGTGTGTAAATATATACAAATTTGAAAGAAAAACATTTGGTTCTTTTCAAAAATGAGATTCGGTTCCAACCATTCATCTTAAGGAACCGTTCCATCCCAAATCCACTCACGGTGTATTTTAATTGATAATACCTGTAAAAGATAAATCAGCTTTGAATATAGAGCACACAGGGTAAATAATTAAAACTCAACCAAAGTTGAGTTTTAATGTTTTATTGCAATTAATTTGCAAAAAAAACCCCTAAATAATTACAATAAAGTAAAATCTTCAAATTTTAAGTGGTGCTATAGTTATGGACCAAAGTTCTGGTCCTAGCACATAACTGGGTTGAGGGTCTCTGCTTACCTTTCCTGTTTAAAAAAATAAAAAAAAAATAAAAGCCATCATTTTATTTCTGTAGAAGTATTGACCTTGTTTAGATTGGAAGCATCAAAGCAATGTAATTTTAAGAAAAGAAAAATCAATCGTGGCAAACAGCCCTTTCAACTGTCCCTGCTGAGTAACCTATCGACCGAAAACTGCATCATGTAGTTTAGATATCACAATCCCATCAGCACACAAGAGTAGTATTGAAGATCAGCGTGTGTGTGTTAGTGATCAGATGACTGCGGTCTCAAAATGGTTCTTGTTCCTAAATCAATGGACTATATATTATACCCTTCCTCTCTCCTTAGCTTGACATTGACGGCCCAACAGCTGACGTATTTTGAAAGAGAACATACTATTTGTTTTCCTCTGGCTTGGCTGTGGGCACTTGCGGAGCCACTTTAGATGATTGGAGGAGTTGATAAGGGCCCAGTTTGAGACAGTCATTGATTTCACTGTGTTTCTCCGCTCTGTGCTCAGGCCTCCGGGCTGCAGCTTGGTATCCCAACACAAACGCAATGCTTTGGAATCCATGTGTTACAATAGCAATCAATATGACCCTCTATACTGGATCACCCAATCCCCCCTCAGCCCTGCGGTTCCTACTGACGCGTTTTCTCATGGAGCTTCAGCAAGAACAAGTCGCGCTTTCACGGATAGCTGGACAGTTGATACAAGCATGCATAGACTCTGATCAGCCACTAGGGGCACCAAAAGCATTAATGCATATTTCTGGAGGTTACTCATAAACTGTACATATAAATGGTCATAGCTAACGTTCTAGCCGCCGCGTTCCAAATAGGAAGTGATCTTGGGTACGCTTCAGGCTCCAATCCACAGCCTCGTCATTTTGGTTTTCAAATGTTCGTATTAACCCGCTCTATATGATCCTGGTATGTTAATTTTGCTATTGTGTCTGTAACTCAAGATCTGAACATTAATAACAGACAAATCAGATGCCTTCTCTCCCTGAGGTTGCTCTTACTAGCATTGGCAACTGGTTTGATTGACAGCGTTGCCCTGCTAAACCAGTGGTGCGATCGGGAAGGGGCGTTACCTTCAACAGCTATGCTCTGGATTGGTGCTTTTTTGGCCATGATACTTGCGGTCATAATTTCAAATGTAAATCTCAGCTCCAAATTCACCCCTGTATATGCTAACCTTGCTGAGCTTCATTTGACTGGAGCTGAATGCTATGGGTGACGTCACACTCACTTCAAGTCCACTTCTTTATACAGTCTATAGTATTGTTTCAAACCTGTTAATTATAGATACAAGTGTGCTGGAATAAATACCAGAAATTCTTTAAAAAATTATCATGTAACTTTTCCAGTGAGGGGTTTTCCACCTGCTTGTCTCCACTTGCCTGGCCAGCTGGAACCACACACTCTGACGAAACTTTACAAAGATGAGTGGATCCGGAGCCATATCCTGTCTCTCTAATGTCAGAGGACGTGATTGGCAGATGGACCAACCAATCGGAGAAACACATAGTCCATTTGTGTCAAAAACAAACATGGTTGCTTAATTAAAAAAGGGGGAAAAAACAACATAAAGGACTAAGAAACAGCGCACATTTTTGCAGAATCAATAGTCAGTGCTTTAAACTCTTACTTATCTGAGGTATAATAAGTTCTATATTGTTCTGAATGTTACGAGAATTTTTGAGAGGAGAACACGTGATACAAATTAGGGACTGGTTGGACCATCTCTAGTTAGGACACAGGATTTTCACTCTCTACTGTCCAGTTACAGACTCTTCTGGATTGGATCAGAATGTAGAAGGGACTGGCTGGTCAGGCAATGTCTCCATGGGCATGTCATCGTCTTGCCTGAAAAGTTCCACAGACAAGCAAGTGGTGGAAACTCTCACAGAAAAGTTATAGAGAACACCTTTAACCACAAATGGTATTGGGTAAATTGGGTAGTTACCTAGCAAGTCATTGGGTGAACTATTAAAATCCTTAGTTTTTCAGGATGGGAAAAATAGCTTGTTTAATAAATGAATACAGCTCATGTGGGAATTGTGGCCTGGCGTGTTTGCATTTGGTCCAACTGTGCACCGTTACTTTAATTGGGTTACGCTGGTCAGAAAGGAAGTTGTCAAGCTTCAGGGATTTTTACACGAGCCGCTCATCCAATCACGGCTCTGCAGAGTGACCCTTTAAGGTGATGCCCCCCAGAGGCCATTTAAGGTACAGCTGTGCAATGAGTCACACCAGAAGCAACACTTCCCAGATTGTGGGGTGATAGGGTGACAAAAGGCAAAGGCCACACAGCTTGGTATTACTGGAGTCTTACAGCTTTCTATGGGGGAAAAAGTTATCACTGCTACAATAATGGTGCATTTCTTTACAACTTAGAAACTATTATTCAAAACAGACAATAAACAAAAAGACGTGTTTAGTATAGAACTTGGGACAGGGGACACGAATATGAACAGATGAGATTGTATTATTATCATTATTGAATTATTGAATACTTTTTTTTTAATCTCCAGATCTCCAAAGAATAAAAGTGCTTTATAACCAACAGTGAATCTCCATTACTACTCAGACTAAGCTGCACCCAAATACATCCAATAGTGGAAGTTGGAGTTGTCACCCTCCTTTGACTATGGTAAATGGTCACATTTTTATACAGCGCTTTTCCACCTTCAAGGCACTCAAAGGAACCACTGACCCATTCACACGCACTTTCATACACCAGAGTGCGCAGACACTGGGGGCAAGGTGGGAAGTGTCTTGCGTAAGGACACAACAACAGCATTCATCTATGGGAGCTGGATTCACATCGCTAACCATGTCGGTCAATGGATCTGACCGCTCAGTGATGTTTATGTCAAGAGCGGGATTCAAACTGCCAACCTTAGACTTACTATCACTATTTTAACTACTGCTCCTGATACAATATAGCAAGGTTTGGAATAGAGACAAATAAATAAAAATGCACCAGTGTGAAGTCACAAGTCCAGACTTAAAAAGGTAAATGCATAGAAGTTAATTACACAATTTGGGTCAGGTTTTATTATAAATGAATGAAACTGCACACATGCTCTTTACATTGTCGAGTTCAACACTGTTTATTTGATAGGAAATGAAACATTTAAAGCAGCAGCCAGAAGCGTGTCTGTTATTTGTGACACTTTGCGGTGAAATCACTTTGACATTTTCTCAGGAGTCAATTTTATATTTGTACATAAAATAGGCTTATACAACCCTCCAATGCGATTTAATGATTTTCAGGTTCTGCTGCTGTTATGGTGCATTGGAAAGTAAAGTGCTTGGAAATGTATTGAGTCAAACGTAATAATCCAGTTTGACATAGATTTTCCAAAATTTTAAAGCCAAGTCTGAAGTAGTGTTGCTGCTAAAATTACACACCCACCCTGAATGCACAGATGTGGTCCACCTGCTCACGAAGGACACCGATTTATGGAGGACAAAGCAGCATAAACTGTGATGGGGCTAACAGTCTGATGCTAATACATGTTCAGACGTTAACGACACATTACGTAGAACTTGGTGAGTAATGGTGGGATTTCTAACAATTAAGATATTAGTCGTGTATGTGTGTGTAATCCCTCAGTCGTCCAGGTATGATCCATAGTAAAATCAATGTTAATATTCCAAATTTTCACCTGGTTACCAATTTGAAATCCAACTTTGTAGTGATGTTGGCCATCTTCATATTTCAAAATGTTTAAGTTTTAATTTCATTATTTATTTATTTAAATCTAAATAGTTTTGTTTTTGTTTGTTGGCAAGATCTACGGCCGCAACATTATTGATTAAATACTGAAACACTTTAGTTCTGAAAATAAAAATACAACACCTAAATATAAACTCGCTGCCTATATATGCATCTAATTCCAGCGTGCTTGTCTGTGCATGTTGTGTGTAATGTGTGTGTCTAAAAGCAGCTACAGTCTGCAGCCACTCTCGGGGAATTGAAATTAATGAGTGTAATCAGAAGCAAACAGCGAGCCAGGCAAGGGCAATTAATAGAGGCGTGTGAGTGGAGCGGGCTGAGCAGGCAGGGCTCGGGCTGGAGAGATGCAGGATTAAGATGCTTCTACAGCAGATGTCCATAGAGGAGGAGAGGAGGAGAGGGAGAAGCGGAGAGGAGGAGGAGGACAGGAAAGGAGGAGGACAGAGTGGGAGGAGTAGAGGAGGAGAGGAGAAGGGGAGAAGAGGAGGAGAAGAGGAGAGGATCAGGAGTGGAAAAGATGAGTGGGAGAAGTAGAGGAGGAAGAGGAGAGAGTGAGAGGAGTATAGGAGGAGTAGAGGAGGAGGAGAGAAGAAAGACAAGAGAAGAAGAGGAGAGGAGGAGGAGAGTAGAAGAGATGAGGGGGAGAGGAAGAGAGGAGGCGTGGAGAGAAGGAGAGGAGAGGAGAAGAGGAGAGGAGGACGAGTGGGAGACGTAGAGGAGAAGAGAGAGTGGGAGGAGTAGAGGAGGAGTAAAGGATGAGTAGAGAAATGGAGTAGAGGAGGAGGCGTGGAGAGGAGAAGGAGAGATTAGGGGAAGAGGAGAGGAGAAGGAGAGGAGAGGTGGAGAAGAGAGAGGAGGAGGGGAGGAGGACAGGAGGAGGGAAGGAAAGGAGGAGGCGGAGAGTGAGACAATCTGGACTCCACACTCATACGCCCCTCCACCAACTGGACCCTCTCTGCAGCCGGGCACAGTCCAGGCTCCTGGCACGGCCCCGATAACACCCTCCTCTGTGTGAATGAGCGGAGCAGACCCACAGGACGCATGCACTGCATATGAAAGAGCACTGCGCCACACTGGAGGCTCTGTGAGGGAGACAGAAAGAGATAAAGAGGGAAGGAGGACGCCATTGTCTGTGTAGTTCAAGAGCAGCTTAATATGACATTACATACTTTGACTTCTACTAATATTGTTTTGACATACTTGAAATATCAGATGTGAGATCAAGGTTTGCTTAAATGGTGCACTATGTAACATTTCTGGAGCAAATCTCCATGGCGATTTTACACAGTATGGTATTAAACTTATCTGTCTTGCACTTGTTAATTGTATGATTATTTATGTTTTGATTTGTTTGTATTGTGATTTTAATGTCTTTCTTATTCTGTAAAGCACTTTGAATTGTGTATGAATTGTTCTATAGAAATAAACTCACCTTGCTAATTGCAAGTGTTTATATTGTGATAAAATACTTACATTCTACTGTGACTTGGCTCGCCTCTCCCCAGGTCTGGGCTGTAACTTGGTCTGGTCATGTCAGCTTGTCTCCGTGGAGATAGACAGGTTTAATGCTATACTGTGGAACATTCTAGGCAACGCAATTCAGTTTCAAAGTTTACATAGCAAACTTTTTCTTCTTCATCAAATACGCATTCATGGGTTCCATTCAAAAGATACCGTATTTTGCTTTCCAGTGCTAATTGCTATGGCAACGGTGGTAACTTAAACCCATGCATACTTTAGTAAAATTATTTGAAAGTCGTTTAATCTGAAGTGAGCACATGTTCTTTTCTGCCCACCTCTGCAGATGTAAGAGCTGACATCACCGCTCACTGAACATGAATGGACAGGGAGGCCATGACGGTGGCTTGTGTTGGCCTGACTGGTGTCTCCTTACACATGCATCATTATGTCACGTAAACAGAGGAAACGTGAGAGTGCCGGAGTACGCTCAGACAGGCTCAGGTCTGAATGAAGAGATCCCAGACAGTGACAGTGGAGTTTAACATCAATATAAAAACCAACAACAGACTGCTTCTGAGCACAGCTGGGACCAATGTGTTTGTGTACATAAGGGCAGATATGTGGATATAAAGTGTACACCCACCCAAGGATGTTTCAATCAGAGAACCACAGAGGAACACCAGGGTTAGAGAGACAGAGCCAGTAATTACACAAGCAAGCATTTTGGTAAGAGTATTTGTTGGAAAAAATAACTACAGCCAATGTGTATAATCAGAAAGTAAAAATATACAAATGGACTTTTACGTAACAATAAATGTAAGATGATGTAACAAGAAAAATATACTATACCTCAGGCTTAAACAGCACTTTGGGTTAGGACTTTGTATTAGTTACCGAGAACAAATCATTCTTAATAAACTATTTCTTCATTTTGTCATGGCTAATTACAAAGTGAATGTATTACTTCAGATATCTTAATTAAGAAACGCCTTCATTTTGACCTCAAAGTTATTGCAATTTGCTAATCAATATAAATGTATAAAACTATGATGCAGTATTGATATTTTCCTGATATATTATTACACTACTATTTACTACAAATGTGCCCCGTTACACAACTTAAAGGGCACATAATATGCAATTTTGGGATCTGTTATAACCAAAAAACATACCTGGAGTTGTGTTTTTTCATTTACACATGTTTAACTCACAAACACTGCATATTTAGGCTGTGTTCTTCTCTCAAAACACACAGAAAACACTCCACTTCCACCTCGTGATGTCATGTGGTAATCCAAGAACTGCTCCACTGCGTTTTTTAAACTCCATACAGCTTCACTAGAATCATTTGGATAATTTCAGCCCTGGAATTGCCGATATCTACTGAACAAAAGGTAAAATGGAGCTGTTACGTTACTTCATGACATCACAAGGTGGAACAGAGTATTTTGAGCTTTGGAGATGTAGACAGACTAATAATAAAATGTTATTCATACATGTGTAAATGAAACAAAACGCAACTCCGGGTATGTTTTTGATGAGGTAACAGCATTATAACATGGCTAAAAACTCACAAGAGTCAATTTTGGAGTGGCCAAAAACTGCAGTGAAATGACTAACATGGCTCAAGAGAAATATAAGATGCAAGAACGATACTTTTATATGTGCAAAGTATTCAAAACACTTTAACTAAATATACGCGCAGCTCATTACCTACCCTTTAACATCAGGGGAATCCACCTAGCAATAAAGAGAGGGTTTTCAAGATCCCAGGACATAAGTGTACTCCCATTAAGAAGCAAAAGTCCATTGAAATAAAAAGGGAGACATAAGTTTGTAGTTAAAGCTGACCTTGAGGTTGGCTTTGTGCTGTTAAACCTGCTCTGTCCTTGTGTAATGCCCTTGAAATGTAAATGTTATTGCTTCCATTTGCTGGTTCTTAAGTCAATGTACCTTTCCAGGAAACTACTTAATGGCACTATCTCAGCTTAGGCTTCGATAATCCAACAAACAAATGTAAGGACGCTCAAAACAAAAGTGTCATCGCCAACAAGAGCTGTAGCAAAACAACAAACTTCCCTTGTGCATGCCTTTTCAGAATATGTAGAAATCTAATACTGTTTATGCTGGCAAAGAACAAGTGAATGGGGAATACAAGTCAAAGAGCAAAGCGTCATGACTTACTAACGTCTTATTCAAAAAGAAAAGTTTTGGAAGTAATCTCTATATAAAGGTTACTCAGAAGTGACAGGGCATTGCTCAGACTTATTTATAGGATACCTTTATTTAATCGGGAAGTCCTATGTCGTTATTTGGTCCTAAATTGAGCCAATTATTCCCCGATATGGACTTTGACTTTGTTCAAGTTCTTATTTAGTGCTTTAGTCTTCATCCAGACCAGGTTTAGTTTTGGGTTTAGTCCCAATTTTGATGTGGTGAAAGTGCAAGTGCGAATGCACCCTTAAAGTCTTACACATTTGAAGATATTCTTTGTAATCCAGTTAATTTCACCTCAGCTACAGGTCAGCGCCGCAAACCTATACTGACGAGAAACCTTCTTAATGGAGGTGTTAGGCTTAGGCCTATTCACATAAAAGTGCATTAACTTGGGCTGTGGAACGTAACAAAGTAAACGTAGTAAAGTAAGTACACACTTTATGTATCTGTACTTTACTTCAGGACATTTTAAAATTGATATTTTCTATTTTTACTTCAATACATCTGCGAACAGCAATCTGTACTTTCTACTTCACTACATTTTTGAACTGGACTGAAAAGTATATTTTATTATTGTTTGAGAGCTGTTGAAAAGGCTGAGCGGTTTATTTTTATCAAGTTTGTAATCTGAGCAAACAAAAATGCACAAATAAAAACAGTTTGAAAAAACCACAACAACTGATTCAAGTGTTTCTGTTGAACAAAATTCAGCAATCTCTACATTTTAAGCCTTATTATAGATCACAAAATCCTTTTTTTAAAAAAAAACATTTTTTAAACTGGTACTTTAATACTTTTACTTAAGTAGATTTTTTCATGTGATACTTTTACTTCTAATTGAGTATTTGGTATCTCTACTTTTACTTAAGAAACAAAACTGAGCACTTCTTCCACCACTGGTGCAGGCCGGTCTCATATGACTCATTGTGTGCAAGTTTATATTGTCAAGAACCCTGGACATTTTTCTTGAGCTGTTTATGCTTTAGCACCATTCCACGAAGGTGTTAATCCTCAGTCTCTGCTCTTGGCAAATGAAACACTTCCAGGTCAAGTTCAAGAACCCAGCCACTCACAATTTCATTTGCTTCTCCTCCAGACTGCAGTATAGTTTTACCACCAGGAGAAATATTATTGCTTATTGATTGACTCTGTTGTCGTCCATAAATCCTGCTCTTTATAATCCTCTGGGCCCAGATAGCTGCTATCTCTGACACCTTCACAAGAACAAATGAATTACTGACACACTTCAATAACATGCTTTTGTGCCTATAAAGGCACCGTTTGGATGTATTTCTCTTTTAGAAACCTATTACTTTAATGGAGGACAAATTTATAGTTTTCTTAGTGGATGGCTAGAAGTGCAGCATCAGACTGCACTCGGATATTGATAACGTTTTCTCACTTAATAGTCTTAAAAGGATTTTCCCAATTGTCCCTTGGCTCTGGATCTGAAGTCAATCATCCTAAATTGTGTGGCTTGTCTGCCCTCTACAGGCTGACCTGGAAGTACAATACATTTGGGCAGCCAACAAAAAAATCGAAGCATAGGTTAAAAAGTGCAACGTTTACTACAGCTGTGATTAGATTTGTTGATAAGGAACAACTGTACCTTTATACAGCTACATTTTTTTAATGTTACAACTACTAGCGATGAAGCTGGGGAATAGTGGTAAAGTGTCTACTTTCTTAGCCATAAAGATCCTTTAAATGAATATTTTATAATATTGTATGGCATTAACTGTTGTGTTAAATCTCCATTGACTGTCAGTTACTTCTGCAGTAGTGTGGTCGTGGACCCACAATAGACCAAACTAAGTGGCTGTTAGGTTAACTGTAGGTGGGAAAATTAAAGCTGTATTTCCTGGTTGCCACCCATAAGCTGTTTCAAAGACATGTGAGTCTAAACTTTCCACACATTTCCTTATAAAAAACACTTTGCCATTAGAGAAAACAGGCCTCCAGAGTCTAAACCATCACCAGACGTGGTATTTTTGAAAGTAGTGCGTCAGAGCAGAAGCCACTGCCAAACCACCTATTAAAAATGTAAAGAGGCCAAGTGCCATAAAGACAGAAGGGAGCAGCTTGTCATTATTCTTAGTGAAAGGTGAACAGACTGACATCAATGGCTGCAGTGGTTTGGCTCTCACCACAACTATGGCACACTGGGCCTAGTGGCTCCGACCCGCACCAGCACATATTAACTATTATAGGACTCTTTGAAACGGTTGCCAAGAATAATTTCCCACATGTAACATTTGCCACAAAAACCATAGTCGAAGCAGTTTTTTCAGTGCCCCAGCCGACCATTTATAACATTTATAATACCCCATGACTCCGTAGAATCCAAAATCAGATTTTAATAATAAGAGACATAGTTTTTGTATAATGGAAGAACTGAATAAGTGGCATTACTGGTTAGAACGTTCAACAGTTTATTTGTTTACTGAATATAATAGTTTGATTAGTGTATTATAATAAGG
>JAIEZT010000009.1:10661049-10751049 GCA_019594935.1 Periophthalmus modestus
GGCAGAAACACTCAACTACTCACTGTGATAGTATTGTCCATTAAAGTCTTCCTGTGCCTCATTCCACAGTAGGAGGTTCAATTGAGGTAACACAGGTCAATCGTGATTACGCCAACCATCATAGATAAGAAATGTCAACTGTAGAACTGGAGGTAGGGCTGCTCAGTTCTGGGAGAAATCAGTATCACAGTTATTTGGCCTGTAAATTAAATCAGAATCATTTAAAACTATTACTTCTCGACTGTTATTAGCTAGAATTTCCTTGTAGAAAAAGTATAGATGTGTAGTGTATAGATAAAAGTCTGAAGTAGATTAGAAAAGTGGCTTTACTCCAGGTTTTGAGTGCTCACATCGTTCTAACATCGTAGTTTCGATTACAGTTTTTTCGCTGACTAATAACTGAAATGTTTACTTTGATTAACTGCACAGCCTTAACTGGAACTGTCCTTGGTTTGACTAAGCTTCGGATGGTAAATTTCATGACACTCTGTTCTTGTTAATTTCTGACTCTAATAGAACACATATCATTTGTTATATTATATTATATTTTGAGTTTGTACTTGGCATTGCTCACTTGTGCTCCCAGACTTTATGTGTGAGAGAGATGAGTTGGCAAACGTGGTTGAGGACTTCAAACATGGCAATGTGATCGGGACTCACAGGAGAGGACTGACTGTGCACAAAAAGAGCTTCTCAGGTGACCAGCTGCTTAATTGGCTGCAGAAGGAAAAGGGCATGGGTAAGTTTAGGGGACTTTATTTGGGTTAATACAAACAATGAGGTATTATTCATGGCTAGAGAGATCACGGGTCCTGCTTCCGTGGCAATTGCGGCAGCCACGTTGTGAGTGGAGAAAGAGCATAATTCAGATAATGTTAAAATAAAAATAAAAATAACAGAACAGTTCAGAAAATGTATTGATGAAATTGATTAAATTGATAGATTAATGTTGTGTTTACTCCACGCCTGTTACTATAAAAGAAGATTATATTACCTAAGTGAGTTCATATTAGTATAGTAGTACATGGGCATTAAAAGTACAAATACTAAAAGGCCTAAATTATAATAAACAGTTCATCTCCCTTTTAGTTTGCACGACTTATTGATCTGTCAACATGGCTGATGAACTAGATGTTGGTTACTAAAGTTTACCATGGCGATGATCTCTCTAGCCTTTATTAATACAAACATGAAGACATTTTTTGAGAAGGCTATTGATGATGTTTTGTGTATTAGCTGGAGAAGAGGCGTATAACACTGGCCAGGCTTTGTTGAAGAAGAAGTACATGGTGAGTGTGAGTTGCTCAGGGAAACAGGAGGACAGTTTTGGAGGGACTCTGTTTAGGTTACTGGAGGATGACCCCCATTCTGCCCTCAACACAGGACAAACCGCAGCCTGCAGCCCCATCCAGGGTAGGTCAGAACCAGGTAGAACAACTCACCCAGGAGACTAACTAAAAGGGATTGGCTAATGGCTTTTAACCCGTTCTGATGATGGCGCTGCTTGGTGTTTAATCTTGGGTTGTTGGCTATAAGTTGTGGTGTTGAAAGTGTTAGATGCTGAATGTTTTTGTCTGTCTGTATATGTACAAGCAAGAGAGGTGGTTGATGTTGACCAAAATGAATACTTCAGTATTTTTAATCAGGGACGATATTTAGATGGTATTATGGCAGTCCATCAGACATGTGCTGTAACATATAAATGTAATTCTAACATTGTAAATGCTTTTGTTTTTGAAGTGCCTTTGAATTTTATACTTGATACTCTAATTTTGCATATCTCCAAAGATATAATTCATTTTTTGATACATCTCCTACCTCTAATATTCAAACATGTATATGCAAAAATGTACTGCATTTCAGTCTGTGTTTAAAATGTGTAATTTTCCCCACTTTGCTAAATTGTTAAAGCTGCATTTGTCCTGTAATAGTCTGCAATTGCTGCCATGCCTGATTTATCTCAAAATTAACAGGAAGTTGTACTCATTTGAACTATCTTAACCTGCCTTATTATTCTCATTCAGCTGCTGAGCTCTCCCTGATTTTACGGGATCTAATCCTGAAACTGTTCTCTCAACATCTCTCTGCCGATGGCAAGGTACTGTCCTCATTCACTGACTGTCTTTTTGTGTCACTGAGTGGAGTATTCCATTCAATTTAAATCCTGTTTGTGCTGTTTTTTAGTTTGTGGACTACAAAGGCATGTCGGCTAACCCTGCGTTTGAGCGATACTGTGACCTGGCCATTCAGCTGCAGAGAGTGGAGCTGCTGTCTCTGAGCCGAGAGGAGAAGCTGGCCTTCTTCATCAACATCTACAACGCACTGGTCATCCACGGATTTCTGCGGCTAGGGGCCCCCACCAACATGTGGCAGAGGTACAAGGTAGGTCAACAAATTGCACTTTCTCCGTTTATATTTATTACATTGATCACTTAATGTATATTTCCAAACTTCTGCCATAGTTCTTCAACTATGTGAGCTACCTGATTGGAGGGGAGGTATTCACGCTTCAGGACATTGAAAATGGGGTTTTGAGGGGAAACAGAAAGGGTATGGCACAACTACGTAGACCCTTCTCCAAAACAGACCCACGACTTCAGGTTTGTTACATCAAAATTACATTCCTAACATTTCTTATGAAAAGTATTATGTAATTCTGTTTTGTCTGCTAGATGGCGCTGCCAGAAGTTGAGCCTCTCATTCATTTTGCCTTGAATTGTGGCGCAAAGGGCTGTCCACCAATTAAAACATACACCCCACAGGTACAACAGTAACATTTATGCACCTTCTGTCTAATTGCCAAGCTTATATCAATACTTCAACATCACTTTATCTGTCCCCGAGGGCCAATTTAAGCACATTGAAAAGTAAAATACAATAAAATACTGTTTTCTCATTAGGACATTGATAACCAGCTCAGGACTGCTGCAGAGGCCTTCCTAGAGAACGATGATGCCTGTGTGGTGGATTCTGGGAAGAAAGAAGTTCGACTTAGTCAGATTTTTAAGTGGTACAAGGCAGACTTTGGAGGCACAGATGAGAAGGTAGGTTTGACACCAGATCTAAGATGGTTTGTATTGTACAGTGTTGCTTTCTGACCGGACCCTGCCTACTCTATCTTGTAGCTGCTGCACTGGGTGCTGGAGCACATGGCCGACTCTCCGAAGAAGTCCAGCCTGCAGGACGTCCTGTCTGAGGGGAAGACCAAAGTGTGTTACCTCCCCTACGACTGGACCAGCAACAGCAGCCACTGAGCATGCTCACACACACACACAGCCAGCTTTGCACACCACCCTGTGTCCTGTTCTCACTGTTGAGTCTATTCACATCAGATTAAATCAAGTGGTTCTCTACCATGAAAATATTTATGCAATAATATCACTGTCCAGTGCATTGTACTCATGTTTGTTTTGTTAAAGACTCTCATTATCTATGTATTTCTGTTTAAACATGAAAACTGTAATGTTACCATTTACATAAAGCAAGCAACTCAGGAGTCATAAAGTCGTTGTACATTTGGGGCATTACGGATCATTTTAGACATGCAGTGTAGGCAGTCATTTGACCTCTAGCATGCTGCCTTTGCCTTATGAAGCCGTTTTTCAGACAGTGAAATAAGAGCTACACTTTTGAAAATGCAGTTAAAACATTAAATGCTATCTACACATTTACATAAAGGTTGTTTGTGCTTTGGTGCATGGTGGGCATTGATAATTATTTATCTTTAGATTAAATCAACAACTACAGAGTTTAAAAGATGTATGATGTATTTTCCTGTTGAATCTTTTACTCAAGGTACTACATACTCAAGGTCTTCCATTTCAAAAATATAAGTGCTACTAATGTTTTTTCGCAATTTTAATTATGGGGGAGGAAAACAGTTGGATTCGTCTGTAATGAACTTGCATGGGTCTAAACTGTTTTTAAAAATACATTTATACTGGTAGCTTTTTAAGAAAAACTTGGCCTTACTGTTATTTAAAACATAGATTCTTAACAGGAAACAAGGATGATGCTGCATGTTTTGAGTCCATCATTGCATTACAGCTGGAATGCATGAGCTGCATGATATTGCATACGCTGAGTAATGGAGCACGTCTTAAATCTGCCATAAGAAAGACAATTTAACATAGATCTAATTAAGAAGTTAATGTAGCTCAAACTTTGGTTACAGATAAGTTCATGCTTAAATTATTAAATCGTTTTAAAAAAGTAGCAAAGAATTTTATGAACAATTTCTTTCATGTATAATTCTCTTTGTGCCAGGCATGTAATGCAAAAACTTTAAGCACCTCGGACTAAACTTGTCTTGTTTCATAAGCAATATGAAAGAATAGAAATATGCAATGTTTATTATTAAATTATCAATACTGTATTGTCTTTGTAACACTTCTTACCTTTATTAAACCGCTTCTGAAAATAAATTAATGTCAAATGTTCATTATTTGTTTATTGAAACAAATCCAACCTTTTTTAAAGAAAAATAGATGGACTATTTTCAAATTTACAAATCTGGCCTATTCACATATTTACATAAATAAATAACCAAGGCAAGTAATATCTTTAGGAAAAAAAAATGCAAACTTGGTATCATACAAGTCAACCGCATGTACTATGTATGTACAACTATAAATGTGATCAACCAATGGAGTATAACATTATTTAACCTTTACATAAATTGTTTAAACACTAAACAACACTGATTCAGTTATGGCACTAATAATTATGTGATTTGGTTTTAGCTGTACATAGGTTTAGAACAAAATTAAAAAAATATACCTTACCATATAACCGTCCCTGTTATAATTGGCTTAAAAAGGTGAATACTTTTTACATGTGTGTAAAACTGGTAAGTCATAATTCCCTACTACCTTTTATGGATTACCATGATGCTGGAAGACTACAAAAAATAACCATGCAGACAGTAAGCCCAACAGGAGACTTATTGAAATCAACAAAATTCATTATTGCAACTTGCACTGTTCCATAATTCATCAGGTGCCAGTTGTTAAAAATCAGGCTCATACAGTCAGTTATAGTCATGATCCAGTACTGATCATTTAGTTTATACATAACAAGTTTTCAATGCAAAATACTGTAAGAGATGTATTTTTGTGAGGTCCCTTGAGAATAATTATGTAAAATGAGAATTCATTTACTGATTTTTTTTTTCCTTTTCTTTGATGAAATAGTCAAAACACCACTACTTCATAGAACCAAAACTAAAAAGATATTGTGCCATTTTAACTATTACACTTATAAAGAAATACAATGCAGGCAGCCAATGGATAGTATAAAGAATGCAAGGGCCACCTCACTCAGTGCTTCAGTTCTCATCAACCTAAAAAGACAACGCAAGTACATTAGTTTCCTATATCCATACAACACATTATATTAATTGCATGAGATTTACTTACTTTCATCATCTGAGTCAAAACCAAAAAGTGCAGAGCAGGTGTTGAGCGATTTGTGTTTGTTTAATTCTTCCGGGGAACCAAAAAACGAGAGACATTTTTCACAGCGGTGCCTAATCTTGGGCTCTGGTTCAGGCGTAGGTTCAGGCTTCTCTACAACAACAGGTTCCTTTTTCCGCTGGTTCCAAGGCAGGGTCTTCTTAACAGGAGCTGGGTTAGTCTCTTCCATTTTCCTCTTGCGCATCGACAGCTCTGATTCCGTCATGTACATGGAGGGTGGGGGTCGCAGAAGAGGGGCTTTAAACAAGGGTTTATATGCGGGATCGTTAGGTTTAAATGTCCGGTGTTCCTCAATAAGTGGTACATCTGCACTACTTGCTTCACATACGCTTGCAATTGTAGTGTCCTCCGAACGGTTTTTGACATTTATAGGGTCCGGTTCAGGTGGTGCTTTATGTTTCAAAGAAGCTTGTTTGGGCGGTGGGTCTGTTTTTTCATAATATCCGTTAATAGTTTTAGTGTTTGTCTCATCATTACATGTTTCTGAATCATCATTATTCTTTGAGTCATTTAATTCTGCTCTATCAAACTGTCTCAAGTTTATTTCCTCTCTTGGTGTATTTTTATTCTGTAGCCACAACTCTTCAACTTTGACCCTCTGCTTCCAGGGGGCTTCCTCGCTGTGCCGCTTGCTTTTGTTGGGGGCAGTTTCCAAGTCGCATTTTAGAGGTGTGGGGATGTAATGTCTCCATTCATGGTCGCCAAGTGCAAATATATTGTTAAAGACGTTCTCGCAGGCCATGTACATGCACTGTGGTCTAAAGGGCACGTGCTGGGCTTCGTGGTTTCTCACCTCCTGGAAGGACTCAAAGCGCTGCCCACAACTCTGATGGCAGCAGAAGTACTGAGGGTGCTCCACGTGAAGCTTCAGGTGGTCCTTGAAGTGTGGGAGAAGATTGAACTGCCTGGAATAGAGAGAGGACATTGCGTAAAAGACAATGCACACTTAATTACATATTTTTTTTCTCTCTCTTATTTTAACTGCCACTTTTATTAATGTAATGTAATTGAAATACAAAATCATCAATCAGACACAATCTGAACTGATTTTTGCAAGTCAATTATTATTATTCATAGACATAGATACTTAGATTTATACACAACATAAATATGTAGGTTGCACAGACAAATACTATCTTTGTAATCTCATGGACCAACTCTGTCTCAGCTCAGTTATAGTATTATATAATATAAAAATGGGGGACTTGTTAGGAGCAGGGCACATCATTGTGGATCCTTCTATACATAGTGCATTTAAAAAAAAAGACCAGTAAAGACCTAAGTCAGAGGAATCATACAGAGCATTGTATTGTACATGTTTGTGGATCACAGGTGAAATCAAAAGTTAAAGCTACAACCCACTCCAGAAAAAAGGGTGAGCGTGAAGACCTTTCGCTGCCCATCCAAGCTGCTTCTTCAGTTCTGGTTAGATTGCTGGTGGACACTGCCTAATATCCATCTTACAGAACTAGAAACAGCTATTGTAGGTATAGGCTAGTCTATACCTACACTTCTATACTATACTACTTGACTATACTACCTATACCTACACACTAAACCTACACTATAGACCTAGCCTACTTACAGAAACGGTAAACAATAGCTGTTTACAGTTTCAGTGTAGTTAGCGCCTCTCTTCAGCTAGATATAAGGCAGTGTCCACCAGCAATCTGACCAGAACTGAAGAAGCGGCTTGGATAAGAAGCGAAACATCTTCACTTTTACAACTTTTTGTCTAGTTGACAGATTTACCTTTGGCTTTTACAATAGATCAGACCTGGACGACTGAGGACTAAGTTGACCTTGACCGTGTGGTCCAAGAATCTAACTAGACCTCCGTGCTGTGAGGAGAGTGCTAATCGCTTATTCACCATAGTTCCTCTTGCTAGCATTCCTCCACCAAACTTGTTCCAGTCTCCACATTTATCTCACAACATCAACCTAGTATAATGACCAACTAATTATCTCAAAATAAATATGACCCGTGGGAAAAAGTACCTGTGGCATAGGATGCACTTTTGTTTGGACCATTTGAAGATGACCTCCTGAATCTTCTCCTCGTTTAGGTGGTACTTCATGGCGTGCTTTGTCATGGTATGGCCGATCTTGTAGAAGACTTTGTCACAGTCTTCACCAGGACAGAGGTAATATACAAGGTCTTTACTGACATATTGTCCTTCTCCTTCCTTCTCTTTGCCCTCCTCTAAACCATTCTCATTCTTTCCCTTCTTTTTGCTCTCCTCTGCACCATCCTTCTCTTTCTTCTCTCCCTCCTTTTTCCTTTGCTCTGGGCTATCTTCTTCTTTCTCCTTTTTCAGACAGGTTTTCTGCCTCTTCTCCTTTGTCTTCTTTCTCAATTGATGTGTCCATTTTCTCATTTTCCCCATTCACTCCTTCCTGCCGCATGGGTACATTTTTCAGTATCACCAAATCACCATCAATCACCACCTGCTCCTCGCTCAATACAAAATCGCGGGGTATAATGTTCTGGTTAAATTTGCTGAACACGTATCGCTTTTTAAAGAGATTAAGAACATGTCTTGCAATCCGCTCCTCTCTTTTCAGCTCAGTGAATTTGAACCTGCATGGTTTTGGTTTGGAAGTTGATTTGGGGTCCTTGGTTTCAGATGGCTTCAGGTTTTCATCTTCTTTAAGATCATCAGTTAGAGGTACAGGGAGGCTGGGAGGTTCTGTACCATTGGCTGTTGGTGACTGCTGAGATGTGTCGCTGTCTGGTATTGCCTTTTTCTCCTCAATGCTATCGTCACTTGGTTTGCCAACGTGATTTTCTTCATTTGTCTCATTTGTTTTGCTATCCTCACTAGCTTTATCGTCACCACCAGGCTTCTGTTTACTCATTTCCTCTATATGCTCCTTGATGTGTTTGCTTGCCACAGAGAATTCCCTAAAGCGCTGGCCACACAGGATACAATGTTTACGTTTTCTCTTCATGTGCGAGAGGGCGTGTCTCATCACATTCAGGCCCCGGTAGGTTTTGTTGCAGAACTGACACAAGTGGATGATGTGGCTGTATTTCTGTGTCCTCAACAATCTCTCCTGCCAAGCACTTTTCCCTTTTACTGCTGCAACAACAAGCAGACATTTAATCAACTTCAAGTAACAAATAATTTTGAAATTATTAAAGTCTATATGTACATATACATATATATATATATAATACAGTATTAATTGAACATGTGCCTTGTAATTAAATATTACAACGACTAAAGATGTGCCTTTCAAAGTGTTTTAACTAATATATATTATAACAAGACTAAAGTTTAATTTTATATTCTATTTCAATATTGTTTTATACTAATATATATATATATATATATATATATATATATATTTATATATATATATATTATTATATATATATATATATATATATATATATATATATATATTTATATTTTTTTTTGGTAAAAAGTAAATATTTAAAAATTTCTGAATATTAAAACTTAAGATGCACTATGTAACTTCTCTGGTGAAGGGTCTACCACCTGATTGCTTCTATGGAGATGGAGAGTTCAAGGGTATGGCATCAAATTATCTCCACGGAAACAAGCAGCAGGTAGCACCTGCAGGCCAAGATAGGCAAGTTTAATGGCACTGTGGAACATTGCAGGCAAAGCAACATCTCCACAGAGACAGCAGGTGGTGAAACCCCCCCCGCCAGAAACATTGCACAGTGCACCTCTAAGATGTACTTAATCACATAGAATACCATTAAGTAAATCTAAGATACTGATAGAATACCATTATACTGTATAATGGTATTCTATGTGAACGTTATAGAGAAAAAGAAAAAAAAAAAAAAGACCACCTCCAGACAGGATTTTGGCTCCTCTGTGTCCGCTGATAGCTTTGTTTCTTCAATTCCATTAGGCTGTTCTGGTGCTTCAATGGTCTCCTTAAATTTAGGGGTGTCTCTTGATTTCGTGGAGTCTTTTGACTTTGTGCCATCTTTAAATTTTGCCATCTCTTTATATTTAGTTGTCTCTTTTGTTTGTTCTTCCTCATTGTCAGCTTTGTCAGGATTTAGGCAGTAATTATGAAAAACCTCCAAAGCAGAGTCCATCAATTCATAGGGCGGTCCATCCAGCTCAGGATCCCCCTCTACTGCTGGGACAAGAACTGAGTGGTCTTCTTTAGGGGGACTGGTTCCTGGCACGGTTTGAGACTTCTCTGGTTTCTCCTCTGCTGTATTTCCTGCTTGATTTGAATCATCATTTACGGACTGAATGCGCCTCTCTTCCAAAGAAGCGATTATACTGTCCTCAGATTGCATTTCAATTACATGCTGAATTTCATTGTCAGGATAGCTCAGCTCGACTCTATAAAATGGTTTCCTTCCTCGTTTCTTGCCTTTGTACATGATCTTTTTTACTTTTAAGTACTCCTCTCGATCAAGAGTCGGAACACCCTGTAACCACCTCTTGTGTCCCTTTCGCGTCAGGAGCTGACTCTTCACGCACCTGGTTAAGTACTCTCGTTTACGGTTAAATGGAAATTTAACAGGTGCCGCGTTTTCCCTGTTTTTATGGTTGTGTCTGAGTGAATACGAGTTAGACTTGCTTGAATAATTGGGTTTATTGTCATAAATTACTTCTGGATCATCTACTGTTTTAGTCTCCTCATTGACCACTTTCTCCATCTCCTTCTTCATTTCATCTTTTCGTCTCCTCCCTCGTCTTCTCTTTGGTACATTTTCAGTTTCGGTCAGAGGCTTGACTTTCTGACTGTCTGTGTTCTCATTTGGACTATTCACATTTTCACTATGCTCAAAAAATTTCATACATTCTGGTTCTCCTAAATGGGGCTCGTCAGCACAATTATAAGCTGCCTGAGCTTCACAATATTTCTCCTCTTCTTCAATTTCGTTCAGGACAGCCGCCTGCATGGCTTTGTCACTGATCAACTCCAAGCAGTGAATCCGCAGAGTAAGAAGGTTCCAAAATTCAGGGTCAAAACACAGGTGCTCTTTTAGTTTCTGAGGAAATAAAAAAATAAACAATAAAGATTAAATTATGGATTTGAAAAAGTACATGTACATACAATGTGCAAACAACGAAAGGAATCCAGCAACAAGTGGGTCATTGCTTCCAAGTTCTAACCATTAACAGAAGAACCTACTGATTGCAAATTATATTCAGTTTTTTAAGTTGTTCTTTTCAACCTCCATTGGGAACTAAAGGCATCTTCCATCAAGGAACCAAGCATGTATACACAAAAAGCATGAAGCTGTGGAAGCTTGTAAAATAGTAAATGGTCACATTTTTTATGTAGTGCTTTTCCACCTTCAAGGCATTCAAAGAGCTTTACATCAAGGAACCACTCACCCATTCACACATACACTAGTGTACACAGACACTGGGAGCATGGTGGGTTAAGTGTTTGCCCAAAGACTGCCAGCCTTCAGCCCAGTGAGTGAACATACACTCTACCAACTGAGCTACTGTTGTCCCCCTGTATTGTACTGAACATTGCATCACTGGATGAGTGGACAAATGAATTGCCTGCCAGCATATAAAACAAAAGACTCACCTGTAGAATATGGAAGCGTATGCAGGTTCTGACGGGGCTGTTGTGGGGGTGCAGTTCATCATCAGGATGCTTGTACAGGGAACAGACAGTGTGGTAGGCCTCCAGACTGCGCTCTTGACAGAAGACAAGCAGGGCGCAGGCTCTACACATCTCCAGGTCATGAGGCAGCAGGAAGGCAATAGTCTTGCACACCAGCGACCGTGTTACAGCGTCAGAGTTGAGGTTGCACAATTGCAGCGCTCTGGCACAAAGCTCCACGCACACCTGAATCCCCTCCTCACCAAGCTTCAAGATACACACAACATTCAAATTCATTAGAAAATATAAGTAGTAAGTATGGGTTAAACGTCACATTATAAATGAATGAATTAATTAATAAATACAGTAAATTCAGCATCGTTATGCCATGGCTGACCTCTGTATGGACCAGTTTGATGAAGGGAAAGATAGCTCTGACATTTGTTGCAGACAATGACAACCTCAAACACTCAGATAGAAACTCGTGTCTCGAGGGATGGGCTCTGAGGTACAACCTGCTCCAGATAAACACTAAGTCCCTGCAAGAAATAAACAGCATATATTTTATCAAACTGTGGAACTCCAAAAAACATTTGTGGTTTACATAAATCATACTCCAGAATATAGCTCACCAAATGTAGTACATATCGCCATTGTGGAGCTGCTGAGTAAGAAATGTCTTACAGAGTGACAGGAGGACCTCGTCCTTTTCCACACTCTCTGTGTTACAGATTATCTCTACAGCATTACGACCATCAATTTCTGCCATCTGGAAAAAAACAAAAAAAAAAAAAAAACACATATTACAAAAGATATTTGTGCAAGAAAGACTTTCACAAAGACTATTCACACAGACCTCTTTGAGAAGATGTTCATGTAGAGATGACTTGTAGAGGCAGGTCAGGTAGGCCTGATGGAAGAACAAATGTTTTCCCATTTCCTGATGTTCCAAGCAGCATTTACAAAGTGCCATCGCTTCCTGTAAACGCTCACAGGCCTGCAAATACCGAACTCGCAGCTCAAGGAGTACAGGCAACTCTGAACTCAAGTACTCCTCAACTGTATGACAAGAAAGAAGAGAGAATTAATATTTGAAGCAACAAGACCACTGTCTTAGACATAGCACTTCTAAAACTATAATTCTACCTTCTTTTTGTAGAACATCGCCCTCTTTTAAGATCCCCTGCAGTACAGGATTCTCCCATGGGCCTCCAGACTTAAGAGTCAACTTGACATGTTGGAGGTAAATATTTCTGTGTCTCAAAAGTTGAGAGTGGCATTCCTACAAAACAATTATGTTCATAAAAGAATATATCATAGCAATCTAAATGTAATGTAAAAAAGACAACATGAGGTTTAATTACCAGAAAAGAATCAAAAATGTCTTTTAGAGGCTGCTCCCCATATTCTTCCTTGCTGAAAAACAGCAACAATTCAAAGAAGCTCCTGTAGGATGACATAAGAACAGATAAGATACACACAGATGTATTGTCCTAAAAAAATAATCATAAATTCACTCAACTTAATCAATACTTACAAGGCTAGACTGCTGAGGACATAGTGAACGTGTTGGCAGTCATCGGGGAAGGCAGCAGTGGCTTTGGTGAAACTGCATAGAGCGGTCCGGAGCACTTTGAGCTGAGGGAGGGGAACGTGCCACTGTCCAGTGTATTCTTCGACCAGCTATGAGGATATAAAGAAAATCAGCCTTAAAAAGAACCAGATGCCAATATAAATGTTCACGGTTACATGCAAGTTGTTTCCTTTTGCTTATACCATCAACTTTAGGCACATAACATGAGATTCCGATATTGCACTACATGTGATACGTAAAGCATGCTGGCAGGTTGTGTCATCATTGTGTCATCATTCATCAACAATAAAGTTAAAAGCTACCAAAATTAGGCTCTCCGTTTAAATAACTATGGCTCGTAGTTTTAAAAAATGTGGTTATAGTTAGAACACAATTTTAAAAAAAAATCAAAACTACTGGAGAGCACAATTCTTAGTAGAGACAGGTGTTTTATAAATGATGGTTAACTACCTATAGCCAGCCGGCTAAGTGGTAAGCTAATACATATCAGTGTGATCAGAAACGCAGCTGCAGCCCTCTTAGAATAAACCTAAAGGGGTAAACGTGGGATTATGTTGCGCATGTACCACAGCAATGAACAATCCAAAACGGGTTTGGTTAAAACAATACAAGAGAGGGCAGCTGACGAGAGGCTAGCATTAGCATTACGCTATAAACACAGCTCCGTTCCGCTCAAAGTCAAAGGAAAGTGAGACTGGCGTACCTCACAAAACGCAGAACAGTACGCTTTACTGTTGAGAGACGACTCGTCCGTACAGTGTGTGCTACACAGCGTTTCCAGGGCTAAATCAAGCCCGTCTGTCTCCAAATCACTCTCGTTGTCCGCCATACTTGACTCGGAATCAGGCGCATAGCCCAAGTTGCCAGATAGAAAGAACGCTATCCTACTTTCAATGTGGGACCGAAACGGCCAACATGGCAACCTCATAACTTAAAGTTTTATTTTTAAAACACCTGACAAAAAGTTTGAATAGGTATTGATTTGTCTGTATTTCGAAATGTTTATGGCTTGTGCATTAAACATTTAAATGTGTAAATTCATGTGAATGCTTGGAAAATTGGATATTTATGAGTCAAAAATAAATGAGTCAATTTAAGCCACTGGACCCATTATACCAATTAGTCAAACCAAGTGGACAGGGTGCATGAAATAGGTGCACCAATTAAGCCTTCTGCATCAACCTGTTCATTTTATATCCACCAAATACTTTGCCCGATGCTTTAGCGTTGTCTTTTAACGGGTATTGGTCTTTTACGAAACTTGCAGCGCCATCTAGTGGAGGGTGGTGCAAATAAAGTTACGCTGACTTTGGACATGAATTTTATACAGGAACGTCATTGTAATGTGTAAGTCTTTTGGGAGTTAGCCTAAATATTGTTCACAAAAAATATCTGTTCTGACGTTACAAGTTAAACAAATTAAGCATGGAGCCAAAGTAGGCATACACATTATCTGATTAGTGGATAATTTTCTCTCCTATATCTATTTAAGATTTAAAACAGCTGGCTTCATTGCAGTGTCCCGTTCATCGTGATGGCAGTTGTTGTTCATATTTAGCTTGAACTGCAATATCCTTTTCATCCACAAGAGTGTGCCAAGATACCAAGATGATGTTGACATTTGCAAGAACATAGAGGCTGGCTGGTGCCTATCCAGATTTTCCTTGTTTAAGAGTTTAATCCATGAGTGATTATATGAAGAAAAATAAGAGAACATGACAACGACACTAGTACCACCTTTAAGTGTGAATTGTTTATTATTGATTATTCGAACAGGAGAAAGACAAAAAAACAACAGTTTACAAATACTGTTCATATCTGTCAAAGATGTACACAGTATAAATGGCACTCTTCATCTCTCTGTAGAGAAACACCCTCACACTTGACTCAGCCACAATGTTTTCATCAACATTTATATGCCCTCTCAGAGGCAGTAAAGAAATAGTACTTCTATTCCAAGTACATGAGTAGGAGTGGTGTAATGAGGACCTCTCACTGGTGGCTCTCACAGTCATTAATGCTGATAGGAGTAGGAGTGAGGGGTGGTTACTTGTTGGCTTCAGATAAATCAATGTATTAAATTATTATTATTTATTACATTTTAAAGCTTATTCAATAATAATTATATTGCAAAAGTCAATACTCGAGGTATACAAAATGACAAATTACATTAACAGTAATTTGATTTTGTAACATTGGCCAATCTTGTTAACTAACTGGATATTTGCATGATTCCATGGCAACAGAAAGTTTAAATAATACTACGGAACATTCTCCATGGAGATAGATGAATTTTATACCATACTGTGTAATATTAGAGTTTTGTGGAGATGCAAGTCTGCTCACAGTAAGGACGCTATTTCTTGGTAGAAAAGTTTCATGTGGCGCTTTGATAAGTTTTAATAAAATGTGAGACTTAATCTTGAGAGAAAAAAAAATTAAACCTGTAAAATAAAACTGACATTTAATGATAAAAATGTATGCGCCAAAACCAAATGAAACACTGTTAACCATCATATTGACAGTTTTCTGAAATATTGCACCCACCCATCACATTCTGTTATATCGTGGTGTATTTTACAGATGTCCTGTATTCAGCAGTCTGGTGTACACAACCAGGGTCACATGTATTAGTTATTTCAAGACTTAAAATGTGGCTGATGACAAAATCTCAGAAGGCAGACCTCGGAAAAGGTCATGCGTGGCCCCATTTTCTAAAAACCAACATGTCAGTGTGCCACAACACACAGCAATTAACATCAAGGAGATCAGGCTATGCTATTAATAGAAGGACTTGGATTGGCTAGTGTCGAGCTGATGCCATTTGGGCTGTTCAAGTGTCCAGAAATGGGTGTCAATCCTCTGCTTTATGAGATCATACTCTCTCAGAAATGATCCAACCCATAATTTCTGTCCATTTTGCCATTAGTCTGTCCTTGCGAGTGGCCCTGTCTAGAGGAAAATTGTATAGCGTATATGACCACATATAATTGTAACCATCAGAGATAATGGCTGCACCTAATAAGTCTTTGGAAAGCCTTTTTGAAGTCCTCATTGAAAATGGTGTAGATGAGAGGATTGATCAGGGAATTGATGTAACCCAGCCATGTCAAAAACGCTTCCATCTCCATCGAAATACTGCATGAGCCACACGTGTTGACGACTACCTCCTTGACGAAGAACGGCAACCAGCAAATCACAAAAGCTCCGATTATCAACCCTAGTGTGGATGCTGCTTTGCGCTCCCTTGCTCCCGAGATCCTTGGTCCTTGGGATGACTGGCTCCGCCTTGATTCGTTCCTAGATTCGCTTCGTGATTCCAGTCGACGAGATTTGAAATGGGAAGCCTTGACAGAAACTCGTACTCTCGGGGGTTCCTCTGTCGATGGTTCGGAGATAGACTTTTCTGCTGGGCTTATCGGCTCCGGACTTTGGGCTCCTACCTCTCCAGCGCCCTCTCCTGCCGGGTAAGTTGAAGGTATCATGCTCCCATTAGTCATGCATGAGTGGCGACTTGCTCTGCTAGCTTCCCTTCTCATATACAAGGTCTGGGCGGCACGGTAGATCTTATAGTACAGTATGAGTATCAGTAGCAGAGGTATGTAGAAGGCTCCGAATGTCGTGTACAATGTAAATGTAATGTGGTGATGCGTGATTATGCACTGGTCTTCGTGCTCTGCGTCACCACTGTAGTAGCGCCACAAAATTGGAGGAAGTGATATGAGAATAGACAAAAGCCAAACAACAGCGACCATAGCTCCTGCTCGTGCACCGGTGCGCTTACGAGAATATTCCACCGCATCTGTAATCGCCCTGTATCGGTCAATAGCAATCGCAGCTAGGTGCAGGATTGAGCATGTGCAACAGGTAATGTCTACACTTAACCAAATTGTGCACACCGCCTGACCCATGACCCAGCGCTCCTTTTGGATGTACATAATACTGAAGGGCATGACGAGGACTGCCACGAACAGGTCAGTCACGGCTAAGGAGCAGATGAGGTAGTTGGCCGGGTGGTGGAGCTTGCGGGTGACGCCAATAGCGGTGATGACCAGGCAGTTGAAGAAGGTGGTCAGGATGGCCAGTATGGAGAGAGTGAGGGTCAGCAGGATCTTACTGGTGGGGACGACGGGGGTCTCCAGTGACTCATATTCACTGGTGCTTGTGGAGAACACCCCCTCGGTCCAGTTGGCAAAATCCATTCTAAAAATAAAGGCAGAAGTAATGGCATTAAAAACAGATATAAAGCAGCTTGGATGAGCAGCAAAACATCTATAACTTTTTACAGTTTCTTTACCATGAATCACTGGACATTACCAGATGATTAAACTAGAAGTAAATCAAATGAAACCTCTTCAATTAACAATGAATAAAACTCAGTCAAAACCTGGGCCAAATTAGTTCAACATTTTGATTTAACGTTTGCAGTTTCATCAGTGCACTAGAGTAGATTATGTTGCGCATATGTCTCAATGTATAAGGTATAGGCCAACCACAGTTATGATGGGTATATATATTCTTTCACATACACTATGTTCAGGACAAAGATTTTCCTTGTTCCTTGTACTTTGATGTGTGGTATTCTCTCTGTGACCTTTATCTCATTTGTAAAGAAGTAAAGAGCACTGTGCCCTCTCCGCAGCACTGACAGGTTACGTATTGTTCACCTGGAATTTTTTAAAACTTATTATAGAGTCTGCCAGTGTGTGGAGCATTCTCATGGTCTACATAAAATTATAAAATGGTCTTAGGATGTTGCATGATGAGAAAAAGTGTGAAAGTGTCATTCTACTAATAATTATAAACAAAACATAATAAATAATTGATGGAGTAAGTTGTAAAATACCCAAATCTGCTATAAAAATTCTGTTCTCATAACAGATTTGGGCATTTTTATAAAGAAATGAAGAGCATTTTTTATATCGTCTATAAAACCTGTCTATATGGAGTAAAAGTGAAAGTTTTCACTCAAATGCCTTTCTGAAGATAATGGACTTCGGCAGTACTGAAGGTGCTAAAACATTAAATGCATCACAGCCTTGAAAATCTATTAAACTTTTCTAAAAACATTTTGATGATGAAAGAACAAAGTTGTACCTGTCAAGGTTTTGGCAATGTGCGTGCTCTGGCTTCAGTGAAGTGCAGATTGGTCGGTGCAGTCTGTGAGCCCTGCCATCACATCACTGTGCTCGCTCATCAACACCTAAGAGACATACCAAGGGAAACCAGGGTGAGAGAGAGGACCTTTAAAGGTGTTAACGGGAAGAAGACCAATACACTCTGTTGTAGCCAACAACTCCTTTTGTACTAAAGAAAATGTACAGGGCTGAGTATGTGATGTGATACAAGAATGTTGTTGTTTTTTTGTTTGTTTTTTTCTATGTCTTAGTATGACATTTGGTTATTATCTACGATTACATTGTTGCACATCAATAGAGGGTCTCAAATCGAAGAAAAAATAAAACACATGGACGGCAAGTTTACCTGCAGCAATACATTTGTACATAAATTGTCACAATGCCTATGTCTTCTCCCTCAGTACTCTTACAAGACACAAGAGGTTAGTTTGGCCTTAGAATAGAGAGGTATCCAAGCAGAACGACAGCTCCTCTTCACTATGCTGGATCAGAGCCAAAGTGTAACAGGTTCAGGATGGGAGCCTCTTCCCAGGAGCATGTGTTTTGTGTTCACTTCAAATCGAATATCAACAACTCACTCCAAAAGCAAGAGCTGAGATGTCGTGGAGAAGTGAAGGGCAAAGTGGTTGTCAGTAGTAAATCAACACTTCATTAAAGATATGTGTTTGTTGTCTAAATGCTTCTGCTGCACACCATATTTCATATCATGTTCCTAATGATGAATGGAGGCAGAGGGGTTTGTATAACCTTGCACAGCAAGATAGATTCTCGCGATATTTGTGAGTTCACAAACTCATGAGAATCCATCTTGGCATGCACCCGCAGTAAGGTTAATCGGGTGGGCGGACCAATCACAAAGCAGCATTGTGGTTTGAGCAAAAGCCAAAGGCCAAGCACCCAAGTGGACCTAAACAAACATGTCAATGCCGACAGATGTACTTCAGCCTTTTTAAGCAACAATATGGACTTTTTTGTTTGTGAAAAACATGCAGAGAGAAGCGCTTTATGCATTTGTGGACAGGGAAGATGCCTGTGCTTTTCTCTCAACTGCATGTAACAAAAGCTTGATTTTTCGACTTGTTCTGCTGTTGTGTCGCTTTGACCAATCAGATTCAAATAATCATCATGAAGTTATGCATTTTCAGAAAGCTTTCAGCGAGAGCCGTTCTTAGATTGATAATGTGTAGATCTCAATTCAGAGTGCTGCACATATCAATCTGGAATGAGCCAGGTTAGGGTTTGCATAAGTCCACTATTCTTAACTCTCATTTTCCATAAATATTAAGACCTGTTGAGTCACAAGTTATGTAACATGTATGTATGTATGTTACATTTATAGAACAGCATATGCAATGATCAAGATAAACACGAGCCAAAACAACCCTGTATCAATATTCAGTTATTGTTTTGGCAATGTATCAGAAATGTGCTGAAATGTGTCCTTAAATGTATTCATTGAGGTTTACAACTACTGTGAAATAACGCTCTATTTGCAGCATTTTTTTAGATTAGATTATACTTTTTGAGCTATGAACAGTATAATATATTGCATATCTTCTGAATCTGAACATTCACAATAACAATATAATTTGATATATTGCCCACATCTATCTGCTAGTCCCTTCATATGGTCTTGTTTCGCTCGAGATGAAGAACTATTTATTAAACTATTAATTCAACTTTGTCCCATATGTACTCTTTTCAGTAGTCTATTGATACCTGTTCAAATATAGTTTTCATGTTCAATATTTCTCCAAGTTCTAAGTAAAAAATCCAGTTGCTACACTTGTGGTTTGATGATCCCTACAGTGCTGTGGATCTTTAGTAGAGCAAAAGTAGAGACTCATGTTTAGCTCCCTGTAGACCAGACCAGAACACATTGCTATTAGGCCTATGTGGGGTTTTTTTCAACCATAACCTCATATTAACTCTTACAGTTTGAATAGCACTATTCACTATTTGACCACCAAAGCCTCACCAACGCCCCCTACGCTTTAAATGCTAAATCAATACGGATAACAAATGTGTTTCAGTGTATTAACCCATGGAGGTCAGTGAAACGACATGTCCAGGTATGACCATCACTGAGGCTCCATTCTGCCATTTCCTGAAGACTGAAGAGCGGGAACTGTTGCTATAGAAACACAGGAGTACAGTTAGTTAATGTGGTTATGAGGCAGAGGCAGCCAAACTCATGTGCACAGGGTCTAACCAGATTCCCCTATGCGGGACCAGGGCTAAGCCAGAGGGTACAGGCATTTGAGATGGATGCTGTCAACCTGAACAAAAGCTATGTTTATAATGTTGTTTATACATGATTAGTGCATTTTAATGGTTCACTGTGCAGTTTGCAGATAATTACACAAATCAGACTTAAATCTCCAGTTTATATGATGATATTTCCTCTGGGTCCACCACTTGAATAAAGTAAATATATGAAGCTTTGTTTGAACACTTCACAACACGTCCAGAAGGTGCAAATCTTTGACACTTGTAGGAAACTGAAAAAAATGGGTGCGTAAAGATGCCCACTAAATTAGACTTTATACTAACTCAGTGGTGATCAGATTCGGCACTACAAATTGGTTCCAAAGCAAAGTGTACCTTAGCCTCACTCCTAAATACTGTATGTTAATTAGCAGAATATAGGGACCATTGGTTGCTTTGTTTGCACTTGTGGTTGGCTCATCTGGTCGATTTCATTTCTTTCTGATATGTAATGGCAAATAAAGCACTGCGTTATATGTCCGATAACTATAAACTCATATACAGCTCTAGTGCGCTGCATGAGGTCGCATATGGTACAATGTATAGAAATGCTAATTTTGTGTAGTGTGCAATAAGTAGAGGCTATAAATGGCTTCTGTCTCCAACCATAATCTCTACATAACTCCTCCTGGGGGCGGTTTTCAAATAGGAATGAACCACAGGACCAGTGCAGGTCTGTATTGTATTTCACAACAGATGTTATCACAATATGAACACCTTTGCGAGGTTAGGGCTCCGGGCACTGGCGCCATGGCACTTGGGACAGTGATATGCTGCACTGAGCAAAATGATATGTTCGTATTACATTTATTGTTAGCACATGTCAAATATTAACTTTTTGTAAACAGAGGTCATTTGTAATATAAGTTATAATTTAGAGATGCAGAAAATTGTATTATATATTTAAATGCCCATGTACCTGATTTTTACTGTCTTAAAAATGTGGAAAACAAAAGGACAGAACAGTTGTTTGCAGAGGTCCAAAGTTATTCTTCACTTACCTTAGACATTTCGCACATCCTAATTATTCGCAACGTTATGCCATGAGAGTAAAGCTAACAAAAACTACCATGCTAATGTACACTTCCTGATTATCAGACAATATAGCGCTTTAATTAGATGTAGACAGAACGCAGCAGATATATTTCCATCAAAAAAATTGGTACAAGGCCTTTAAATCACACCGCTACTCAATAAACTACAATTCAGTTGTAAGTGCTTTTACTGTGTCATTCCAAATCCTAGATTGTAATGACGACAGCTGCATCCGGAAGAACATCCAGCTTAAAACCCAAATCAATATGCACATCAGCCCCTTGTCTAAGAATTTTTCTGGTAAACTCAAAGCCAAACTGAGAGAAGATTAGGAGTTGTACAATGGTTTATTTATATTTTTGCGTTCTCTCTTGCTGTGTTTTGAAGTTTATTCTCAGTTACGCTCCGTCAACATTTTTTCACAAGTAATTAACTCCCAATCTTCTGATTTCTGTTGCCTTTTCTCCTCTCAGCCTCATAGTATGAATCCCACTGTCTTGTCATCTATGAGCTTCAACAGTGAAATTGATTTTATGAACTTGCAATGAGAAAATGATTTTCTAACGTTACTGCCCAAATACCTGGATGTAGCGGACACATTGTTATAAAGCCGTGGGTACACTTTGCACATTATATCACCTTTGCACCCAATCACATTTGAAGTACAAGCACTTTCACTGCTTTTCTGGGGCAAATTGCCTCGCTCCAATAAAAGAAGGCAATGAGGACTATTTAGTTTCTTCACAAGACTGACTTTGGTCTTAAAATAAAATTGCTTCCCTTTGCATTGCAATGGTAGAATGCATATCAGAAATAGGTTCAATGCACTACTTAAAATGCAAATTACTGTTTCTGTGGAAAGATACATGGCAATTACTGCTATTTTTCAGTCGCCTACGAGCTTGTTTTGCATTATCTGGTAACGTTGTCTCAGACCTAAAAACATTTGAGAAGTTGATGCCCAAATGTATATTGACCCTGGCACAGACATGGGCAAACTACGGCCCGGGGGCCACACATGGCCCTTTGGGCTTATTAATCCGGCCTGCCGAATGCAACCAAATTATATTAAAATAGGTAAGGGTAAAGCTTGTTCAAAGTTTTTTCTGCTGTGCTTGATTAACTGAAAATTAATAAATTTATTATTTTCTACATGATCTATGATATTTTGGATGTTCTGTTTTTAAACTGGATAAGCCATGTGGTTGTGGTGTCTTGCCTTAGAACACAAAAATAGTGTTTAATCCATGTCCCCCCTAATCACCCTTCCTATTTGTTCATCTGCTAAGAACCACATTAAAATGACAGAAACAATGATTTTCAGTAACATTATCTGTACATACACCAAAACTAAGAATCCAACAATCACCAGAAACCAGCTACACCGATCAAGACTTCATTAACAGAAGAAACTCCAAAAACTCTGAAGGGGAGAGCGAGGGAAAAGGAGGGGTGCCGTCTGGGGATAAAAGAACAGTGTGATTGGTCTAACAGGTATCACTTCACACCACAAATCATTGTAACATGGACTAAATGTTGAGTATAATTCACTTTGTGCTAGAACGATAAAATGCAAATTAGATTCCATACAGAGACAGATGATAATTACAGCCGTACATCTGTTGAGTTTCGTCGGTCTAACCATGCATTCTCAGTTTTGCATGGGAAAATCACTTGAATGTGAATCGTGCCATAACATACAGTCACATACAGTAGGCGCTTGCAAGTGTGAAAAGACCTGCTGCTATGATTGACAGCATAGATTTACCACATCAACCCCTTCATTACATTGCATTTGTATCAGATATGCCATTTCAATAGCTTTAAGCACGGGTACAGAGTAATCAAAGACATTATATTGACAATTATGTTAACTGTTTGCCTGCTGAGAATAAAACCGCTTAGAATAATAACATATACATGGTTCATATAGTGTAGTTTGAACTGTACAGAGACAGAAAAGTGCTGTGTGTGTAAACCTTAAGGGAAAAAACAGCTCAGAGAAGCCATGAAACAAGCAGAGGACAACGCAAGACCAGTGTTGCCGATGTCTCTCTGATCAATAAATAATGAAGGGAGGCTCAGAAAGAATATGCTGAAAGTTTGAGGCATCAGAAATGTAACTTTGCTAGGACATTCCCTTGGTCAATACTGCACAAGTCAGCAAGAGATGCAATAATATGAAATGTGTCTGCCAGGCGTTTATTTTAGGTTCAGGATACAAATGTTAGCGGGTTATTGCACCAACTATACAAATATGCTAATGGAAATGTCAATTTAGTGCTAGTCCTAAACAAATACTGGCAACACTGGAGCAACTACTTATTCACTTACATCATCTGGCTGTTACTCAAAAAAAAGTATCACATGAAAAAATCTACTTAAAGGTGCACTGAGCAACTTTTCTGGTGGCAAGTCCACTACCTACTTGTCTCCATGGAAACGTTATTGTTTTGCCTGGACTGTTCCATGGTATGACATTAAACATCTAGCTTCATTACGGGTGTCTCTATTGCTCAAAAATACAATCAATTCCTTCTGTGAATAGGGACGACTCTCCACAGATCTGAACTGTAATGTTGCAAAGTGCTGTAACCTGCCTCCTTTGTGATAGATAGGTTTAATCTATACTGTGGAACATTCTACACAAATCGGTAACATTTCCATGGACACAGCGGGTGGCAGACCCTCCACTAGAAATGTTACGCAGTGCAGGTATTTAAGAATGTACTTTTATGTGTTGTGTTAAATGTAGTGATATTGATTTTAAAATGATATAGATTTGATCAACAGTAGCAATACTTATACATTTCTTAATTTTTCTTATGAATTTTGTGCATTTATTTGTATTTGTTCAAAATTAAAGCTTGAACTCAAAAAATACAGTACCACATGTTACCACAAACAAGGTAAAATAACCCCTCATATCATATGAAAAGTACTTTTTGCTTTTCAGTCCTATTAAAAAATGTAGTGGAGTCGAAAGTACAGATGCCTGCTCTCAAATGTAAACGCAACAAGTATCCATTGTAAAACTTAAATAATGTACAGATATCTAAAAAATTTACTAAAGAACAGTACTTTACTACTTGTACTTTGTTACCTTCCACCACTGCCAAAAACCCACAAGAAATAAGACCAAAAATTCCACAGATTGCTTGTCCCTGTGGAAAACAATCTTGTGCCTTCATTATATTTATTTAATTATTTATTTTACAATCACTCTGTAAACAATATAGACTGTCTATATAATCCCTCAGTTGTTCAGGTAGGGTTTATAGCAAAGCACAGTGAATATGTTGTGCCACTCATTCAAGCGGCTTCAATTCAATGACAACAGAAAACAACAGGGCTAATCTGCGTATGCAAATAACTGCAATAGCTGACTTATTGGGTCATGAACGATTATGCAAAATATGACTCGAGTGACAGATCAGTTGAGCTGATCAGTTCAAGTCTGCACACACTTTGATGTGAAGCAGAAAGCATACATTTCTCAACAAAACCTTGCAAACAAAGGTACTAAGCGTTAACAAGTATACATCGATTTATCCAAATATCAAAGCATGTCAAATGGCTGCTGTGATTGGCTGAAACTCTGCTGAGAGTTCCTCCTTTTCGCAAATGTACAGGAGCCATTTCATATTTATAATAATTTCAGACAGCTATTGATCACATATTTTATAGTTTCTTCACATCTGCGTCTTGTTAACAGTGTGATGCATTTCAAAGAAACCTATAAAACCACATCGCTGCTACAGACCAGCTGCAGTTTGATAAAAATGAAAACTTTGGGCAAGAACATGATTGAATTTTTTTGTGGAACTGTGCTGCATAAATCTATAACTTACAAGTCCAAGGGAAGAGTACCGATTTTTTTGTGCAAATTGTAAAACATGTCCAATACTCATATTCACTGGAGTCCTTTCTGAAAATCTAGACAAACTAAAAGGTTGCTGTGTATTTTGTAGTGAATGCCAATTGGCTTTTATTGCACCATTGTTGAACCTATGAGAGCTGTACAGAATCAACAGCATCATTTGTTAGGGCCATAATAGCTACTGTTCCCATCATAATGTCTCAGCAGACAACGGCAGTATACCCCGTCTCCAGATAACTCAGGCTGACGAAGCACAAAGCCACGGTTCCACATTTGAAGAGTAGATCTATAGATTAGTCTGCTTCACTCATGGATCATAGAAGCATGTCTCAGCGCACACACAAATATACACACACACAAATGCACACACACACACACACAGGCTGTCCCTATAAGACGCTTTGTCCCGGGGAGCACACTGAGCTTCTGGGTCTGTTGTGAAGGACGAGAGCCATGTTTGAGTTTGTGGGTGAGATAGTTCAATATGTACTGACTAAAGCCCATTATAAACATGCATCGCCTGCTCATATACAGAGTGCTAGGTTATTTGTATCCAATCACGTGCACTTCTCGGAGGTGACTTTCCCTGGGCCCTAGGGGTGAGTCCAGATGCCGTGGGTCCACGTCATTTCTGGTGTCAATGGAGCACAGTGTACTTAAAGTTTTTGAGTGTGCAAATGTCAAAAGAACTAGTTTCTTTTCTCTGTTAGCTTTGAGTTGTTTGTCGAGCTACTATGCCAGCCTTCCAAACTCCCTCCAGATGAAACAAGCACTTTAATAGTGTAATATTGCACTATTTTCTGATCTACTGTATGTTATAATGTTGTTTCCTCATCACTAACATAGCTGTTGTGTTTTGCTTCATTTGCACATGTTTAACACAGAAACAGTGCATATTTAGATGGAGTTCTTCTCTCAAGCTGGAAAAACTCTGTTCCACCTTGTGATGTCAAGTGGTAATACAGGAAGTGCTCCACCGTGTTTTAAAGCTTCATGTACCTTCACTAGAATCAAGTGGTTAATTCCAGCCCTGGCATGTCAAATCTCTACTGAACAAAAGGTAAAAGGCAGCTGTTAACTTGAAAACTACCAATTCATGACATCACAAGGTGGAACAGAGCAATTTGAGCTTTGCAGTTGTAGGCAGAATAATAATAAAATATTACTTAAACATGCATGAATGAAACAAAACACAACACAACAAATGCTTTTGATGAAGTAACAACATTCTAACATGGTTAAAACCTCACAAGAGTCCATTTTGCGTAATATAAGACCTGTCATTTTATCTTGTTTCATCTGACATGTTCCATCATTATAAATTGTTGACACTAACATTTTTTTTAATTAAATTGTCCTTTCAGAATAGACCCATGGACAACCATTATGAAATGAAGATTTATTGCACAATTAATTACCTCAACAAATCAAGTTTAAATATTAGATGCTATGATTATTATTACACAAAGATAAAAACATCATGTCAATATTTCCAGTCATTGTGAGTTGTGCTAATCTACAGGGATGCATTGACCTTTGCAAAGAAACATGTATTAACCTTGCAAAACAACAGCAAAAAAAAACAAACCTCAAAACATCTCAATTGACAACACTGCAGGAGCACCCACAGGAGCACACAGAGGAGCCCCCCACCTTGTGAAAGATTTACAGGGATATTGACCCAAATATTGAACCATGGTGAGGTGTGTTAATGTTACACCAACATCAATGGATCATTGGATTTAGGCCACAGACTGAAGAGGAACGAGATGCCAAGCTGTGTGGTCAACCATAAACTGGCAGTTGGTCTTAGAGGCAGACTGCATGAAATGGAAGCCAGAACAAATGACCATATTTGGAAATACAAATACAAACACATTATCTCAAGGATGAGCCTGCAACCTGTGAAGCTAATGACGCTAAACTAACCTGTTCTCTTGTGCATCTGGACAAACATGGACACAGTTTTCTAATCTAAAGGGAATTAATGAAGTTGTATGTAAAATCAAAGACATTGGTAATTGATACAACTCTGCATTAAGTCTTCTAAATTACCAGTTTCAACATCGTGCAACTCGATCTATAAAACAATTTCACTGGCTAACATACTAGTACATCAATAGCAGTAATTCAGTAAATTATAGATCATCCGTTCATTTTCTTCCACTTATCTGGGGTTGGTTCCCGGGGGCAGCAGTCTAAGCAGGGACTCACAGACTTCCCTCACTCCAGACACTTCCTCCAGCTCCTCCGGTGGGACACAAAGGCATTCCCAGGTCAGCCAAGACCCATAGTCCCTCCAGCGTGTCCTAGGGTCTTCCCCGGTGAGACATCCCCGGGAGAGATGCCCGATCCTCCTTATTTCTATGGGAGAGCCCAGCCACCCTGCAGAGGAAGCTCATTTCGACCACTTGTCTCCGCAATCGTGTCCTTTCAGTCATTAGCAAAGCTCATGACCATAGGTGAGGGTAGGAACGTAGATTGACCAATAAATTGAGAGCTTTGCCTTTCAACTCAGCTCCTTCTTTACCATAACAGTTCAATACAGCAATATAGATCAACTATTAAAATTAAAATGAAAAAAACTCAAATGTTGGGTCTACAATGCAACCAATTTTTTAAATAGAAAATCTCTCCAAATAGTGAACAAGTGACCCTGGTTTTCTCTATTTAACAATAACTAAAAGCTCTCGGCCACAGACACGCAATAAAACACAATTTCACATCAACAAAAGGAAGACTTCATTAAAAGACCTTAAATCTGCTGGGGCTCTATTTAAAAATGATAAATTGTTACAAAAAACTGATTTACCCCCTTGGAGAATACATGTTTTGAAAGCACAAAATCTAAATACTCCAAACCAAAGATGTTCTAAATAATTGAACCAGACAACCCTCTTATTTAAAATGACTCTAAATGACAGGCACACCACAGAGATACAATGCATTTCCTTAGAGGATCCATTGTAGTGTACTTGGGAGTCACAGTGCAGAGGAGCACTAGCTATGAATCACAAATGAGTTTTATCTCTAGAGTTGAGGCGTCTGAAGCCGTCTCTTACCAACAGGAAAGGAGATGGAGCCTAACCACGGCAGTTTTAATTTGCAGTGTGTAAGTATTATATCATTTACCTCATTCGGACAAGTTCATTTTGCAGGTCTTGATTTTGGGGAAAACTTTTCAAAAACAGGGACAAAGGTTAAACTTCCAACCAATTTACAGTTTTAATCATATCAGTTTGATCATTGTCAGCAATATGGTCAGTTTGTAATGGTGCAGGGACATTTACGTCAGGTACAGGGCACAAGGAGGATGATTCTTTATAGTTATACAATGTTATGTGAGAACAGGGCAAGAATATTCATTTTATTAAGGAAATGCGTAGATCAAATGCCAGATAGAAAACATTAGAGATTCTTTGTAGACTTAAAAATACTATACAATACTATACTATAATTTAGTTGTTATAATTTAAGAGGTTTGCATAATTTTAATTTGCTTAAGTCTGAACAAATGGTGAATCACGATGTGTTTCAGTTATTGGTGTAAAGTTATGGAATTAACTAAATGATGAACTGAAATGATGCACTACTTCTTCTTAAGGTTTAAAATGTCTCAAACATAAAATGATCTGTGATGATCAAAATTACATGTAAAATTGAGAGCTGTACTACTGTCTATTGCTAACAATTTTGGGTTTTACTTACTGTACTACTGTAAAGCTGTTTCATTATCTTATACAATAATTTGATTGATTTTTTTTTTTTTTTTCTTTTTTTTTTTTTTGGTTATTTCTGTGCCAACATTCTTGGCACAGAAATAACATCTCTATGAAAAGTTACATAGTGTATCTTTAGTTTTGGCTTTTGTACAATTGTGCTAGTGTTTTCAGGTTTCTAAAGTTCTGGGAAATTTATTCTTGATAGCTAATTTGTAATTTTTATTTTAGTATTGTTATTTTAGTTGTTCATATAAAACCCCAGTACAAAAGTAAGTTGGTTAAATTAGTTTGGGAATTGCTATCAACAGTTGAGTTCTGTGCGCCTCCCAGCACATTTGCTGTTGTATTGTGGTTTCACCTGTCGTTTGTGGATGAACGTTTTCTCATAAAGGCAGTGCTCACTTCCTGGATCGTGCATATTGAGTTTGCCTGTCAGTTTAACTGTGTTAACACACTGCACCAGAGTCAACATACAGCTGCAGAAGCCCATATGAAGACTTTAATATGACTGCACACACTTATATAGACACATCAATCAGCTGCTGTATGAGATGAAGCCAGTGCATACTATATTATGCACAGACAGGCTCAGTCAATTCACATCATAATATATTTACTGGTGTTTCTGATTGAGGCTTGCATGTTCTCCTTATGTTATTCTGGGTTTTGCTTAATTTTGTTTTGCAGCTATACTAAAAAAGGACTGAAAATTCCTTACTTTCCTAACATATTCCAAGCATCCTAATTATTCACCAGAAGTTTATAAGCACATTTGCTAATGGCTCCTTTCCTGGTTCTCTGAGAATAAAACCCTTAATTAGATGCAGGCAGCACACGGCAGCCTCATTTTGACCATTTGAGCTGCTACACAGCAACTTTAACTGATGATTTTGCTTTGCCAACATTCACAAACTGTTACAATAACCCCCAGAAAAGAGGAAGAGGTATGGTCGGGATGGGGGGTCTCAAAATGATGGATTAGGTTAAACCAAACTTGTTTAGTGGCATATTGTGATACACTCCTGGCAAAGTACAAACATCTCCAAGGAGACAAACATCCACCAGAAAAGCTGCATGGTGTTACATAGTGCAAATCAGCAAACATTCGAGTTCTATAAGCCAAAAAGACAGAAATAGCTGGGCAGAAATAGAAGGGCACTTGGCTTTAAAGTGGAATACATACACCCTTAAAGACAGATAAAACAAAAATATAGATTTCTTACATTCTGTTGAACATAAAGAACCAGGCATTAGTTGATAGAGATTGGGGGAATACACAAGCCTTATATATTTGAATGTTTATTTTGAGGTTGAAGAGAAGCTGCCATGGTAATGAGAATGTTTGTTTAAATATTTCCTGGTGCGGCGCTGTAGCTGTGTAGATATCATTAGCATCTGCCTGCTAGTTAAGCATTACAGCGATTAGGCATTTTATCGTCTGATCAAAGCACAAACGTGTGTTGTTAGTCAAAATGGACTCACTCGGATTAAACTTACTTCAGAGCTACTAAATGAGCAGTGCTGTCTCTTTAATACCTGATTTGAATATGTGTCCTGCAATGTTTGAGTTGATTTCATTTCTACTTTTCTTAAGGGAAAAATAACCTAACTAGCTTTGGTCTTTTGTCTGGAGGTGCTACTTGGAAAGACTGAGGAGACATTTGGCTATGTTGTCACAAAGCTGTTCTATTCTTTCACTCATTTGTAAGAACAAAAAGGAGCTAAGGACTAATTGGCTTGAACACTGTGGTGAATTTGCACGGCTGGGTGAACTCTGTCCCCATAACGGCTACCAGTGATTTCTTATACACTTTTCTGGACTCAAGAGAATAATTCGATGTAGTCTTTACACGTTCTGAACAGATTGTATTGATGAATGGCCTGTGTTGTGGTCTCTAGTGGATATAGAAATAACTAATCATATTTGTCCAGAAAGTAGTAGCAAAAGTTTGGCAAAGGAAACACAAAAGATGAATGATTTTAGGGAGTCAAGTTATTAAGTCAAAAAGTAATGGAATTCCTTGTCTGTGAAAATGTGGTTCTCAGTTTGGTTATTTGAGTTTTCAGGCTATAACCATATTTTGCACACAAAAATTCAAACCAAACTGTTGTTGTTTTTGGTAGTAAATGAGATGGAGTCCAGACCGACTTAAATTTCCCAAAACTGGAGATATGGAGATATTATTTCTTTGGAATGTTCCACAGTATGGCAAACATATCTCTTCATGCAGACAAGCAAGCGACACCACCAAGCCACGTTATAGATAAGTAAAGATGCTAAGCAATGCATGTTTTTTGAGGGTTATTTTGAGCAATAAAACAAAAATGAAATCTAAGCAAGGTAGATATATTAAATGGCGTACTGTGGAACATGCAGACACAGCAATAGGATCCCCCTGGAGACAAGCAGATACAAAGTAACCAGTATGGTATTTTGACTATTCAACCATATTTTTTTCCAGACAGGGCTGCCACATAAAAATAACATGCATTCTTAATCACAAACACATTTTATACTTAATTTACCAAACACATGTCTATGTTTGGAAGGTGGCAGCTGGATGTGTACTTAAATAGTCAATTACCAAGTGAGATGTTCGCAAAGCCAAAGCTGTCAGCCAAGTCAAGTCATGCACAGAGCCAGCTTGGAGTAAGAAACTCATTCATGAAGAAAACACATTAGTGGTGAGGATTAGGTGCTTATCTAATACTACATAATGAAACTGGAGGTGTGGTATACATAGCGCCTATAATTGAGGGCCATTGCTTAATGCTAAAGGTAAATTAATTGTATTGAGTTGTACCTCATGTGCACTTCCTTACACCAGCGGGGGTAATAGGTTCGCTAATGCATTTCCTTCGGGGTACATCTACTAATCAACAGGAGCTCTTCAAATACATCTTATTATTTTATTACGTTAATGGTGCACTGTGCAACTTTTCTTGTGAAGGAACCATCACCTGCTGGAATCTATGGAGATGTTATTGCTTTGCTTGGAATGTACCACATATATTCAATTATAGGTCTTTTTATTGCTAAACATACTGTGGTAAACATGCATTCTTGCTGACAGTGTGGTCTCCTCTCCACAGACTAGACTTATAACATGCAGGAAAAGATGAAATGCCATACTAAAGTAGGCCTGTCACGATAACATACTTTGAAGTGTGATATATTGCTAGATGATAAATAATAATATAACAAATTAATGCCACTGACACAATAATCCAAGAGAAGATTTAAACCACAAAAATGATCTTGAATGTAAAATATGGTTAAAAAATATTGAGTTACAATAAATAAATGGAAGAATAAAACACTTTAGTTCTTAGTTTGTGTCTAGAGTGAGTCATAGAAGTTATTTATTCAACCTTGTACGGCTTAAATCTTATCATACAGCCAAAAATAATAACAAATTTCCCAGTAGTGCAAAAAAAAAAAAATAAAAATATACACACAATAAATACTGAGCCCAAAAAATATTGTTCGATCTTTTCATATATTGAATAATGAGGCCTACACTTTTGGAAATGTCCAGGTAAAGCAATGACATCTACATGCAGACAGGCAGGTGACAGACCCTGCACCAGACAAGTTACATACTTCCCCTTAAATTAATCATTTGTGAAAGCTGGTATAAACTGAGTATTAATCAAGTTTGGCACATAGTTAAATATTCTAACATGCAAATAAGACACGGTGTACTCAAATGTGTGCAAATTTGCATATCTTTCGAAATCTGAAAATTGAAGATTTGATTAAAAAAAAAAAAAAAATCCCTGATTGTGCAAATATAATTTCAGTCTTTTTACTGAGCCAGTTATTTAGAGTTTTAGCAGATCTGGTTGAGTTTTTGACATGTTTTCTGGAAAATCAAATAAATAATCAAATAAATTATACTTAATAGTACTCAAATATCAACAAACCTCTTTTCAAAGCATGAAAAAGATGTGAATACAGCTGAGATATGAGAGATCAGTGGGCGTCGGAGATGGTGGAGGAATCTACAAAACAAACAATTATAAAGAGATTCAGTTGAATTCGCACAAAATTGTAGTACTTGGCGGTATGCTCAAGTGGGGACAGATCAGAGCTAAATGTTCCTTTGATGTGTCTAACTTCTGCTCCACTGAAAACAGCTGATTAAGATGTAGGTACCGCAAAGTCTCAAAGCAGCAAAAAGTAACTTCCAAATCCAACTCCGACGCTCACCAAAGAAGAGCCGTGTGCCGCTGTAGGGGCTGAATACATTACAAATGGGACACACTATAAAAGAACTGTTCAGATTTTGGATACTATCTGTTGCAGTTGACACAGAGTAAGCACAACCCCTCACCCTCAATCCATTAGTGCGCGCCGCCGCTCCAACCCAAATTGCACAGAGCAGATAATAAAGAGGAGAAACATTGATGAAAAGTCAGTGGTGCATCTGTGCTGCTGCTCTCACTTGGCATGAGAATAAAGACGGCACATCTCCACATGACAGCAGACAGGGAATAGAGAATTTCCTTCAGTCAAAACCAGCCTTATACTCTCAGGGCTAATTCCAAAAAATAACACAATTTGTTATTTTAGACAAGATCAATAAGCACGGACTCAAGTAGAGACTGATTAGCTTGACAGAATTATTACGGAGTGTATAGATCGGTTGGTTGGCTGCATTTAACAGTTTCATTGAAAACATTATGTGGTTTACGGCTTCTAAGAATTGATCGATCCTAAAGTTTTATTTGATATTTTGTCTCATTAAAAATAAACCAATATGGATTCCAATGGCTTTCCTGGACACAAGCAAAACTCCTTTCAATAATGGTTGAAAGCACACAAAAATAACCAAACTTCTTTCTACAAAGTCTGAACTCTGCTTCACACCACCAGCATTTACTTTTCTTTCTTTATTTTGTGTTTATTTGTCAGGGACCATGTACAAATGCCTTAATCTTACATAAGAATAGACTATTTAGACCAAATTTTACTATTGCTACTTTCCATCTGCAGTCCCTGGGCAGATGAATACACATAAAAATACACATTTCATTACAATTACATTACATTACATAAGACTGACAGTTCACCATTAACATTAGCAGTAAAATACAATCAAATGTACCCATTTCCAACCCATGATGTTTCCTACAGTCCACACAGATATTAAAAATCATTAAGTGCCAGGTTTTTACATAGAATTCAGAACAGTACACATAAACTCGACTCATCTTGACACATTTAATTATCTAAAATATGCTTTTTCAAATTCTAGTAAAGTTATTAAGATCTACAGACTATTTCAGACTATGTGGAAGCTGATTCCACTGTCTGATGGTTTGAAAAGAAAAGGTCGCCTGAGCAAAGGCCGGAGGATCTTTTTGGAACTATGCAGTTTCGGTTCACAGAGGATGGAGTGGATCAGGGAGTTTGTTCAGCTGCATTATTCATCATTTTGAATCGGTTTCTTAGATTTGAATGCAGAATTAAATTGTCCAAAGTGAGCATTTTGTATTTTAGATATTGGTGATAGCGCCTTTAATGCCTGGTTATAAATGGATCTGAGAGATTTGAGCTCACTCTTGTTGGCCTTAGACCAGCAGGACACACAGTAGGTCATGTGCGGGATAAACATGGCATTGAAATGTGTCTTAAGGAAAAGATGTTGTATACTTATATGTTGTTGCATACTTTATCTTATATGCTTTTTGAAAGACAAAGTTTGGATCCAAATGAACCCCTAGGTCTCCTTTGCAACATGTATTTTTACTCTGTTAATAAAGATGTTGGGCATGTCATTTTGTTAGTTTTGGTAAAATACACACCAACCTGCTTTTACTCATACTCATATATATTCATTTTTCAATAATATTCATACAGCCATAGAAGCTACTGTGGAGAGATGTGGAGAGAGTGAGCAGTCACTGGAACTATTTAAATGTGAAATGTCAAATGCTTTACTGACCATACCTGAGATACCACCACACTTATCTTCCATCTTAATGCTTTATGGATTTTTAAGTCATTACACACATTAAAGCAACGGTATGTAAGGTTTAGATTTCAAATTGTACAAACTTGACCTGTAAGTGTTCCAGATACAATGTAAACACGATGGCCATGTTGTTTAAGTTATGATTTGATGTTTTGGTTCTCAAGACAATTATCCAATCTCTCATTTGGGTTGGGTTAATGTTGAAATCCAGTTGGTTTAAAACTAAAATGCCTCTCTCTTATCTGAATCCTCACTATCTAAACGCCAGCACCTGCAGTCAATCATGAATCAGTGCTACTGCAGCCTCTGCAGCTCAGTGAGTGAAGTCTGGAGGTTCTTCACATGGCCTGTCCATTTACTGGGAATGAGGAAAAACTTGTATGTGTCCTCTGTCTTCAAGTTATGGCATTGGCAACGCAGGTTAGTTATGATTGTAGTACCTTTTTTTTTTCAGAGCAGACTGCATACAGTCCCTTTAAAAATGATCATATTTTGTGTACTTTATGTAGCATTGTTGTAAATAATCAATGAAACATAAACATAATTTTTAACAAGAAAGAATCTACATGTGTTGTGGCGTAGTTTATTTCAGTGCAAACCACGAATTCTTGCCATCCAACTCCTCAGAAGTAGATGACCATTGCTTTTGGCCATGTTTTTCTGTAGCAACAAGAGAAAGTGGTGGGTGTCTACTGTCTCAGTAGAACAGTTATTTATGGACATTTCATTGCACTCTCTTATTCGACTGGCTGTTCAACTCCTAATGTTCACAGGCAAAAGCAGCAACTACCAAAACTATTGAGCAATGCAGAGTATAGAGTAATCAGAGTGGGCACAGGTTTAAGAGGTAAGATTGAAAGATTGTCATATGGTGAGATGCTGATTAAATTGTGGTAAATGGTCATGGCTTTTCCACCTTCAAGCCACTCAGCATTCATCTATGGGAGCTGGAATTGCACCACCAACCCGTGAGTCATTGGATCTACCAATGATGTTTACATCAAGAGCGGGATTCGAACCACCAACCTTCAAACACTCTGCGAACACAGCTAATGTATTGTATTGCTACATTGCCCATTTGTAATATAGTAAATGCAAAATGATCACTACAACTGGATACTCAAAACAGTCCATGGAATTGCTTTTTGTCATGTCAACACAAATTTGACAAGAACTGTTTGACACACGGCTTAAAGCTCTACACCTTGCCGCACAGAGATAGGCTTTCAATAATTACAAAGCTATTTCTATTGATGTCATTGTCAATAATATTTATATGCTGTAAGTGAGAGAGCAGAGGATAAACTGTTGCCCATACAAATTAGGAGAATGTGGAGGAGAAACATGTATTCTTGATGTCAGCGTGCCTCAGTCACAAACAGCCGATCGAATGAGTACATGTAATCCTCCTACATACAGACCAAACTTAACATGTACACTTTGTACTGCAGACTCACATTAACATGCCACGTGATGAAACCTTTGGCTTACAGCTATATTACACTATTTCTGATCTATGTTATAATGTTGTTTCCTCATCACAAACATACCTGGAGCTGAGTTTTGTTTCATTCACACATGTTTAACACACAAACCCTGCATATTTAGGCTGAGTTCTTCTCTGAAACAGAAAATACTCTGTTCCACCATGTGATGTCATGTGGTAATACAGGAAGTGCTCCGCTGTGTTTTTAAACTCCATACATCTTCATTAGAATCATTTAGATAATGTCAGCCCTGGAATTGCCAATCTCTACTACACAAAAGGTAACTATCACAACACAACATCACAAAGTGGAACACGGCATTCAGAGTTTTGCAGATGTAGACAGACTAATACTAAAGGATTACTCAAACATGCATGTATGAAAAAAAGCACAAGGTATGTTTTTGATGAGGTGGCAACATTCTAACTTGGCTTGAAGCTCACAAGAAACAATTTCGTGTAATATAGGACCTGTAAAAACAAAACGTCTGCATCATATTTCTTTAGATATATTACATTTCTTTGTTCTGAAATGAGGAGCAATTCTTTGAACAATGCTAGAGAAAAGAGCGTGTCTAAGCCAAACTAAAAGCAAGAAGCAAGATGGTGAGATTTAGTTAAAAAAAAAAAAAAAAAAGCTTCAATGGCTCTTCTACAGTAGTGGTAATTTTAAGATATTATATTTGCCTTCATCACAAATTGTCCGTTTATTGCTGCTCTATGCTTGGCCTGTCACAATAACAAATTTTGAAGTTCGATATAATGCTGAAGTAAATATCGACGATAAACGATAATATTGAAAGTATTGCCACTGACACAATAATCCAAGAGCTGATTTAAACCACAAAAACGATTCTAAATCTGCAATATTGTTAAAAATCATGAGCTGCAAGAAACAAACAGCAGAATAAAACACTTTAGTACTTTAGTTTGCATCTGGAATGAGTCATAGAAGTTATTAATTCAAACTTTTACGGCTCAAAACATCATATAGCCAAAAAATTACACACACGATTAATATTGACCCCCAAAAATATTATTCCAACTTTCATATATATAACGATAAGTCAAGTAATTATTGTGACAGGCCTACACTATGCTCAAAGACATACATTTTCTAAATCACAATAACAGGTGGATTTAACCAATTAAAGTGAAGTGTGAACTTTCAGAAGAAGCACATGACTTATGTGACCTCTTGAAGGCAATATAAAGATAGTATGTGTACATGAATTGTACAAAAATCTAAATCGTGATCACATAACACAATAACAATGACTAAAAGTTAATTTGCAGTGATTCCAAGGTATATGGACTATATTTTTTTAAAAAATGTGAAATCTTGTTATATGCATTTTTAATATTATCTATACAACATAATGCCGACATCAGACTGACCTAGAATGAATCATCAAACTTCACACTTTTTAATTGCTGCAGAGGATTAACTGTTTGTGACCATGGGCGAGTCTCAAAAGGTTAAATATTAAATGCGGTTTAAATGTCAACCTCCGCAAACTTCTTCCTAATGTTTTATACAGGCAAATTCACAATCTGCAGAGAAGACCTCCGCTGCTGGAATCATGATTTTTATCTCTCTGAACACTCACACCACTGAGATTCTTTGAATATGAGGTGTCCAAGGCTGTTGCTGTGCAGAAAGTGCCTTTGTGAACTTCACTGAAAAGTAAAGTGTACTTATTTATCACCATGACTACACGGATTTTAAAGTAGAACATGGGTGATTAAGTGGCTTAAGTGGGTATGGCCAATTATCAAAGTGGGGGAAATGTATAAAATAAAGATGAATTATATCAGTTTTCAGGTGAGTGTTCCATTACCTTATTGTTGTAATGATTTTTTTCTGAAATGTTCCACAGTTTTGTTTTTAACTATTTGAATTGCATTTAATTCCTTATGGGTTGTCTGCACGGATATACTAAGTTCAAAGTCATTCCAGGAAAAGCAAAAACATCTCCATGGAGACAAGCAAGTGGTCATTCCTTCACCATAAGTTACATAGTGTCACCATGCAGTTCCCTCTAAAACACGCGGTGAACTTCATTGTGAGATTAATTGTCATGCCACGTACAATCCACAGCTCCCCCAGGCATGGATGAAACTCCATACAAAACCAATTGTGCAACTGCAGAGTATTACGGGATAGATGGCTAGTAATTTGTATATAGAGAAAACTTCAAATCGTGTATTTTGACCCTATAGTCTGTTAGTATTCACAAAACGTATTCTCATTTCTGCCTGATAGCTCTTGGCATATGGGTCCACAAATTCTACAATAAGTGACAGAAAAGGCTCTCCTGCAATATGTTTTGTAGCGACGAATTCATGCAAGATTCAAGACTCTTGTACAGCATACTGTCCTGGTTTTCTATATGTTCTCAAGCTTATCCGCTCTGTAGAAACTGGAAGACACAAGAGCTGATAAGACACGTTTAATTGAATGGCACATATTTGGTGTGTTGTTGCAGTATAGATAAAATCAGATAACACTTTATTGGATGAATTTTTGAGCATGTGCACAGGCTTAGAACATCTTTTCAGACAAAGAAGTGAATCAGGGGCAGATTGCCAAAGCACAGTGAATCCTGGAGCTGCTTACGGCACTTATTTCCTGGTGCAATGGATGAAAATACTACTACTACTAGTAAATGCAGACAGTGTGTAGTGATCTGATTTAGCCACAAAATACTAAATTTGCAATAATGGGTGGAGGTATGCGAGGTACTTCAACTTTAACTGGGTCAAATTCAGGACTAACCCAGCCGTAGCCCAGATTGCAAACACCAAAGGACTCCCGTTACCGCTAAACGATTCACTAGCATTATCATAAGGGCTGTATATTGAGAATTTTGCATTGCACAAACTGGGTTATACTTGATGAACCTACACAGTCCACCTGCTTTTGGGCTTTTAGTCAGGTCCCATTATGGTCCCATTTCATAAGAGCTCCTTAGGGAACATTCCTCAGACCTGCCTCTCTATTAGACAGACTCAGCTGATGGATGTGCCCTGCTTTAGCCCCTACAGGTTACTCAGAGGTAAGGACTACAGCGTTCACCTTTGGATGGGCCTTTTAACCTGGAGAATAAATATCTGTACCTGACCAGAGAGTAACTTCCTTGCCATAAGTCCTGTGTCACGGTGGTGGAAAGTCCCTATGTGCATATAAATTATAAATCACAGAGCATAGTATTTGCAGTTGCAATTTTGACACAGGTGTTGTGTTATTATGTAGTGGTAGTGGTAGCAATAACCTAAGGGTGAGCAATAATAATAATACAGTAGTGAAGGACATCAAATTATGATTCCTTTTCTAATGAACTCAAAAAATGGTTATGGGCTAGTCAAACTTGTCAGCATTAAAATACTTGCTTTTATTCCTTGTTATAATATGTAATTAATATGTAATGTATGTCTCCTTTACTATGAAATGCATGCACTCACAAACAATGAGATATTGTTTTAAATTGTTTTATATTATTGACTATGTAACTTCCACTGTGTAATTTTTATTGTTTGTCATGGACTGCAGATGGAAACTAACTGTTTAGCTATAATCTGGTGCAAATCATCTCTGTTTTATGAGCATAATGTCTCTGTACATTGTCCCTTCAAATAAAGACTAAACTAAACTAAGGTGGAGATGTGTTTTTATTTTAGTATGCATTTCCCTTTTGTTCTTGTATATGTATAACATGATTTTGTTAACAATAAAGATATCTAAGTAAAAGTAGTCGTAGTAGTAATATCAGTATTAGCTGTAGTATCAGTTGGCATATTAGTTGTAGCAGCAGTTGTGATATTAAATAGCATTAACAGTAATTGAAGTATTAGAAGTAATTGTAGCAGTAGCATTGATAAAGCCCATAGACTGTATATATATAAATGGACATCGCTAACCCGCTAGCTGTCGTGTTCCAGATAAGAAGTAGTAATGGGCACGCTTCTGGCTCCATCGAGTCTGGCTCCGATTCACTTTACGTTGGAAAATCACCATTTTGCTCTTTAAATGTCACGTATTAACCCGCTCTACATGATCCTGGTATTTTTATTTGGCTATTGTGTCCGTAAATCAAGATCTGAACATTAATAACAGACAAATCATGCATAATCTTTCCCCGAGGTCACTCCCAGTAGCATTAGCAACAGGTTTGACAACGCCCGCACCGCTGGTTTAGCATGGATCGGGCGCTTAGCAAAGCTGTCAATCAAACCTGGGGAAAGGGTCGTTACCTTTAATGGCTTTGCTCCAGATTGCCTCTTTGGTTGCTATGATACTCGCTGTCAGAATTCCAAATATGGCTTTAAATTCGCCCCTATAACTGCTAACCTCGATGAGCTTCATTTGACTTGAGTCGAACGCTATGGGTGACGTCACATTCCCTAATCCACTTCTTTATACAGTCTATGATAAAGACACACGTGTCACAAAGACAGTCCTGTCACATCAATAAGGACATCTGACATAAAAACATGTGACAATACTACAACCAAAAAACAGCAAGAAAATAAAGTCATTTTTTGAACTTTTACTTCTGTAAGCTGACTTGAGTGATTGTAGATGGCAGTATTTTGAATAATTTATGTCTTCTAGCTTTGTTTGTTTTTGTACGAGCTTCCGCACAACACACAAACCAGTCAAACAATTTGAGGAAGCTAGTTTGTAATCTTGGTCATATGTTCTCAAAGATCCATGAAAACAATAAAAGCAGCCAGTCACTCACATACTTTGAGGCACTTGTGTTGACACTAATTTGAATACGCATCTGTCATGGATTGGTGAAAAGCAAACATTGGTTGTGACTGGCTATGGGCTTCTTAAGATTGCCAAGCTGATTTATTGTGTTATTTCTACAGTTGTCAGCACTCACGGGCAAGCCTGGAAGTACATGTTTTGATCTTCGGGAGAGTAAGTAAAATGTATGCAGTCAGAATGTGATTGAAGCTCTTGTCCTTTTTGACATTTGAGTGAAAAGCAGAGCAGCCGATATCTGTCAGAGTCTTGTTAAAAGCCAGGGGCATAAAACAAGAAGAAACTACAAACTTGTTTTCAAGGCCAATCTTAGGTTTCTGAGAACAAGACTTTTCATTCAGTAACTTCAACTTGTAAAACTAGACTGCTACTTCTGGACTGTTATTCACTTAAAAAGATGAGGAATTTGGTGCAGCAACTTCAATCAGAACTTAAAGGTACACTGGTTTTCTGGAGGAGAGATTGTCTCCTGCTTGTCTTGTAAAAATGTTATTGGTTAGCCAGAAAGGTTCCACAGTATGGCATTAAACTAAACACACGGTTTGGTGATCACCTGCTTGTCTCCATAGACTGTATGGAACATTCATATCCTCCACCTAAAATCTTGCCCCTTTAAAGAACAGATGCAATGAAAGCATGCAGGAGATGTACTATGTCCCACAATTTTAGTATTTTTTGTTGCTGATGTCATCAACATATCCTGGGGGTGTGATGCTAACTGTAGGCAATGCTCTGACTGAAACTCTGTTACTGCAGTTAGGCTTTAATCTGAGTTTTGACATAAGAGAGGATTAAGATGGAACTACAACAGTTGAGATGATTTGAGCTCTTAAATAAGTCTCTCACACAGAAAATTACAGTCACAAACTAGTTAACAGTTTTTAAGAGTTAACAGTTTTTCAGTTAGTCACTCTCACTCTTTTTTTGAGATGAATGCTCAAATTGATCACAGGCTCCTGAAAGTTGTTAAATCCATTCTGTAATTTTTTCTTGAGTTGCCAGACTATTTTAAAACTATTTGACAGTGTGTTTCTTAATGTGTGCATTGTGTCTGCCATGGTAACTGCTGAACATTCCACCATAGAGATACATGTAGAACACCCCCAGCATGATGTCACTGCTAAGTATCAATCGGCTGTAATGAAAGTACAAAGTTCCAAACCGCAAGCAACTTTTTCCCTCAAGCAAGACAAAAACACTCAAAATATTACGCACTTTAAAGTAAGTATAAATCATTGTTTTATTCTTGTTTGCCTTATCTTTTTATAATCATTAACTACAGTTAATTGATTATTCAATGAATTGCTTCAATCAACTGAAGAGCGCTGCCCACCTAAACTCCCAACTTAAATTTTTACTTGAATTGATAACTGATTAAATGCTTTTCTATTGACAATAAGATATCTAGATAGCTTAAACTCCGTGCTGAACCCACTGCTCCTGACAGGTGGCCCTCACAAAATTGAAGGATGGGTCAAACCAAACACATAACTTTCACACAGGGGAGAAATAGCCTTAACATTTTTCACCATCAGTGTCTGTATAATAATGTAATAAAGAAACAAGGCCAAATGGTAAAATAGTAAACCCATAGTCACATTTTTGTAAATTGCCTTCAAGGTATCAAAGCGCTTGCATCAAGGAATCACTCAGCCATTCACGCACACATTCATACATCAGAGTACACAGACACTGGTTAAGTGTCTTGCCCAAGGACACAATAACAGTATTCATATGTGGGAGCTGGATTTGAAAGTGTGGGTCAGTGGATCTGACTGCTCTACCAATGATGTTTATGTCGAGAGTGGAATTCGAATTCCCAACCCTTGGATAAGTGGACAAATCCTCTACAAGTGAGCCAGTCTCACCCCATAGCTAAAGTATGGGACTCAATCGAAACTACTGAGCTGTGTCCTTGTCTCATTTGACTCAGAGGAACTTATAGTCTAATGTAATCCATAATACAGTCCGTTTAAAATGCCATGACGGTTGAGATTCAGATTTGACATTAACATTCAAGTCAGAATATGTTTAATATCTGCAGCTCATATGTAAAATATATTTCTCTGCAGAGGATTTGTCAGCCTCACAGTTTTCCATTTGGCCCTGTCCTCCAGAGTCACTGAGGTGCAAATATTAAGGTCATGTGCTGATTTACACAAGTTTTAAATACTCTCCCCAGTATATCGCTAGAAGCATAACCTCGCTATTCATATATTTACGATTTTCTTTGTTGGTGTTTAAGAAGAAGAATTCGAAGGACTCATATCAGCATTGGATTGCTCTGTCCCCATCAAATAAACAATAAAAATGATCCCCGACACTGAGAGAATTGTATAATAATTTGAGATACAAAATCCAACTAAATGTCAGTGACGGAGACAATTGATTTTAGTCCATTGTGACTGCCATTGTAAAGGACAATGTCAGCTTTAAAGTCCTTACTAAATCATTGTTGCCTATCTGGAGTAGACATAAAATTACCTTATGCTTTTAGTTGTATGATATTTTAAATGACATAATTGATCCAAAACTACATAATGATAGAAATAATTCTGTGGACTTTCTGTCTGCCTCTTTACATTAACTGTAAACGTCACCACAAGAAAAGGACCATGCTGCTGGAGCAAAATGGCTACGTGACGCTGTTGAATCCAATGCCTACCAATGATTAAGAAAAAAATGAGAGAACGAAGTAAGCGTAGCACTGGATATGTATGAGGGGTAGGGGAAAAACTGGAATTTCTGACCGCAGGGGAATAAAAAGTACTTAAATATGCTTGAATCACTGTGACAACTTTGAATAGATTAATGAGAAGGCAAAACAATTAAAAGAGTTGATTTGCATAGTATATCTGATGTGTTTAACTCTAAATTGCTGGGTAGTTTATCTTCACCATTGTTTTAGCAGCACTTTGGGTAAGTCCTTGTATTTTCATTTCATTAATTTGGAAACATACTATATAAATTGGAATGGACTTATATTGACTCACTTGGCTAGATATGCCTTTTGAGTAAGAATAGGTAAGTCAGTTGACAATCTTTCATAGTCTTGTGCTTGTTGAGTTGTGATCTCCTGGGGAAAAGCATAGTAGCACTGAACTGGAAGGCAATATAAATAAGAGAGAGGTGTGTGGAGCACAATATAAACAGGAGTAAGCAGCCTGTCACAGAGGTGTCCTGAATATAAATACCACAGTCAACCATTTGAGCCTGGTATTAATATTCCCACTTAGAGTTCGGAAGTGATGCGGAACCAGCACCGTTGTATGAGCACAAATTAATATTCAAGGAGTATGTGACTGCTAATGTTTGAAAATTGTAAAAAGACCAATCAGGAAATGAAATTAATTTAGACTCATGTGAAGTCCACTTTGACGAGCAGTTCGAATGTCGCATGTGTGTTGCACTTTGCCCCACATATCTCCAGCTACCACTGTGTGTCCTTGGCTTGACTCTGCTCCTCCTGACTAAGGTTCGTTTTATTATTTATTTTATACAGATAACTGCCCCACAGTAATTAAGAAACATAAAGAAAACGTGATTACCCTGACCACACGTGCCATCCTTAATATTCTATGTGAAAAGATAGTTGCTATGCATGGTAGTACCAGGTGCTTTTGTAAGTACATTAACAATTAACGGTGTGTTAAGATGAGAGTGCATCCAGACAGAATTTTAAACAGTAGAGAAGTTTGGTCCATTTTGAATTGACAAATCTACAATAAACCTACCTGGATATACATGATACCAAACTACTGATGTGATCTGTCTGACATATTACGTATCAATACTTAAAATGCCTCAAAACATTGAATTGAATATTTGGTTTTATATTTTCTTTATACTTGCTCATTTGTAAATCAGTTCAAGCTGGGGTGGACCAAAAAATAATGATAGCCTCAATACACCAATGTAAACTTCATTGTAGTACAGGTTTTAATTCATTTTAAAATAAATCTCATTAAAATTGGTATTGGATCAATATTGTGATACTTGCCATAGTATTGTTTGGTATTGGAACGAAACTAATATCACTGGTATGACCCATCACTAATATGTAGAGTAACTACAAAGTAAAGGATTATCCAGACACATTTATTTCAGCAAATCTAAGTCATAATGAAGGTCAGCACTCGCCCAAGGAGCAAAAACAACTCACTGACACCAACTTCGTACTTCATTTTCCTTCTGAAAAAAACGCACGGAGGGAAGTGTTTTGTGCATTTTTGGATGGGTAAGATGCTCGTGCTTTTCTCCAAACTGGATTTAACAAAAGCTTTAGTTTTCGGCTTCTTCCACTGTTGTGACGCTTCGACCTATCAGCGTGACATATTAGTGTGAATTTACTGAACATATTACTGCTGTTCAAGTTCACATAAGAAGAGGCCAAGGAGAACAAATTGGCCTTCTTAGATTGTGCAGTAACTGTAGGAGAGGACTGGGGACCCCAGGTAGAAAACTTCAGGAAACCCACACACACTGACCAATACCTGCTGTTTGATTCACACCATCCACTGCAGCACAAACTTGAGTTAAAACTATGGACAGTCTGAAATTTCGGTCTATTTCAAACCTACAAACACATTAAGACAGAAACTGGTTCATCCAAAGCACAAAACTCCGGGCCATAAACAAAGCAATGTTGCAACAGCTTCACAAGAGCTCCTATGTATCCCAGTCTGCCATACATCTCCATCTCAAAGCCACTAATCACTCCTTTGAAAAGCCAGAGAAAAGAAATGGTTTGAGAGAGAAGTTAAAGAAGCAATATTTCCTTGAAAAGGAAATGAGGGCCTTAGACATCATCTTTTCCCCATCTATAACTCCATTCCCAGACCCAAAGAACGAAAAGGAAACAAAGAGAACAATAGAGCTATCCAGGTTGCCAATAGGTATGGAAGCACCCATTAAGAGCTGAATGTTTATGCTAAGTAGGTCTCAAGCACAGTGCACACTTAGTGTAGCTCAATAGACCAAGCCTTCATACAATAGCTGTTTACAGTTTCAGTGTAGTTAGGTCCTCCTTCAGATAGATATAAGGCAGTGGCCACCAGCAATCTGAAAAGACCTGAAGAAGCATGAAGATGAGCAGCGTCTTCACTCTTACAACTTTTTGTCTGGTTGATTGATTTCACTTTTAGACTTTACTATGGATCAGACCTGGACAACTGAGGGATTACACAGACATATTAGTGTGAATGTTGCAATCATTAGTTCCAATCTCTTTCAGCAAGAACCATCCCAGACTGAGTAGAACTATTCAGACGGCTACACCTGATATGTGGAAATAATGACCTGACATCCACATGTATATATGTATGATTAGCTCATTCTGTAGTCAGTTGCCATTATCTTTGTTCTTTACGAATGGTGAAGTTAAACTCAGCAGCCATGAATCACATTTTAAATCTCACAATACTAAATCCACTGCCAAAGTAATATATTTTCCTAGAATAGGCTGTTCATGGAAAACTACTGTCCCTGCTCCTATTTGTGGCTGTCTAAAAATCAAACACGGCAAGAAGTGTTCAATTAGAAGTGAGTCTGGTGTCCACCAAACGTGTGATTCCTGCTGTTTTCCTGTTCATCAAAGTAACCATCAATGAGCTGGTGTGTGCGTTTAGAATGTTGCAGCTCACAGTAAGACTATCGCCCCCCTGTACCCCCTACTGAGCTTCAACAACCCAGGTTTGATTAGGTTTGAATTTAAGTTCTTCAAATGATTAGCAGGTTTAGCGTAGCAGGTAGGATGAAGGTAGTGAACAGCTTAAAACAAAGAGCGGATTTCGGTTTTAAAACACCAAAGCGAAACCAATATGGCACCAGATCAAGGCAATGCAAAAAAAGAGGAAGATAAGTAGTGGGAGTGTGAGGATGTAGTATCAAATTTGTGTTACGCAAAGTGTGAACAAAATATAACTGAAATCCAGATGCAATCATTAGAAAACACATATCCCAAAAATCACTCCAAAATTATATATTTGGCAGACAGGGATATAGATGGCCACTGCAAATTGCCCGCCTTACAGTCCAATCCCGTTCTTTAACACAATACTATCAGTGTATCTAAACTTGAGACCACCACACAGGATTCCCTGCTATGTTAATGAAATAATGAAAGATTGAAAGAAAAAGCAAACTATTACATTTACAGTTTAGAGTGTTTTGTCAAGCTGTATCAGATCAGAACAGATCAACTGTACCAGATCAGTCAAAATATTGAACTTATACTCAATACAAAATTATACCATAAAAAAGTTGGTTGTGGTTCATTTTTAACAGGTCTCTCACAATAATTACTATTAATCAATGTATCATTCAATAGGCTATATGATAGCTCAAATACACTAGTGGGGATTTTTTTGTTATTTTTCTGTCCTACATATTTGAGCTGTAGAGGGCTAAATGATTGTTTTTTTAGACATCATATTCCCAGCACATGGCTGAACTTTTTAGCATCACCAGACCTGTCTCAGGACAGATAAGCTCAATCAATACAGGAGGGTGCAAGTAGGTATCTCAACATATAAGACACTTAAAACCTCAACAAATTAGCTTTAAAAACAAGGTAAACTTGAATACTTGTCTCTTTAATGTTGAAACCTATAATTTGGTTACAACAAACATTATATGCACATATAACATCTTAAAATATTGATGCACTAACTAAGTGTATCTGTTATCTGCCTTTGGGCTCTCACTGCTGTCCCAAAGGTATTTCCTAATCCAGGTATATGGATTATTTAGGCATTATTGTTGTTTGCAAGGCTTAGTTATCCCAATTAACAGAAATTATGCAGATCGCCTGTGATCTTGATCCCAGTCCAGAAGGCACATAAATTCAACTAGAAATGTGATCCAAGACCATCCACAGTCATCCCTAATTATTAGACTTTTCCTCTTCATTCTTTGTTCATATTTTCGGGAACTTCTTTATTTACCATGACGTTTTGACTTGTCAGTTGATCACTTGTATTCACTTATACACTTGTATATCTGCTTTTGACTTCTGACCCTCAAAAATCCCACTTGGACTTTGTTGTCACGAAGCATGTTGATCACAGACACAGCCGTCCTGTCACTCATATGATATAATGATGCATCTTTGATCCTCGGGGGCCAACCTTAAAAAGGTTACTCAATGTGATGTTTTGAAGTTGACAAGACAGGAAGATCCCAACAGGTATTTTGGTGAAAGATGTCAATTTCCAATTAAATAAGGATTACATACTTGACAAAAAGGCAGTGCCCATTGGCTAGAATGTGCAACAAAACGCATCACCAGTTAAGTTGAAAATACAAGCCTAATATTATAGAAAAGCTGATCTACCAAGCTCTCAAACTGATTTGGATTTAGCTAATTCTGCCTTGGTCAATACAAGTCACCTCGCTCTCCATCCTTTCGGTCTTTCACTCTTATGTAATTTAAGCCACCCTTTGTTAGGATGTACACTTGTATTCACAACACATAAGAAAACAAACTTTTATCAGTCAAGTTATACAGACAAATGTGCGTTAATAAATATTTAACCGTGTTAAGGAGGGACTTGCGCACCGCAGCACTTAACGCGTAAAATAGTTTGGCGAGGATGAGATTTTGCATACAAAGTGGAAATTTAGACTGAATAAACGCACGTTCCATCATGTGCCAAATCAAACCACGCCCAATTAATAAGGAAGAATGAATTATGAACACGTGAAAATGACACATGCGTAATACAGCTATTAGACACGTCTCCAAACTACTTCGCTTTCTTAATTGAAGAACCCCTCCGGTATCAGACAAATTGCCAATCACCAAATAGGAAAATTAACTTACCAGACTTAGACAGGAATGAATAAATCACGGGCGAAAGCAGGTGGAGAGCGGAGAATATTACAATCCCTATTAATGTCCAGAGATGCGTTCACGCCGACACCCGTTCACTGTTTCGACTGAAGAGCGGCCACGCGCACACCACAACTCGCGAGCGCGCTTCTTCTTGGCCATAGACGGAAAACCGGGGAGAGGTGCGTCAGTCAGGAGGAGGAGGAGGTGTGAAGACAAGATAAGAGGTAGAATAATAACAGCTTTCCTTTAACCGGGGCTAATAAGAACACGAGCGGTTTCAATGAACGCATAGTTACATACAAGCAGACTGTTGCGCACCGGTCCCAAACGGAGACTAAAGCCTTTTTTTTTTTTGACTGTGACTTGTTCTTTCCAGCTATATAATTGATGTCCCCAAATCAGGATCCCATATGGTGAGAGTGATCAGTAAGAACCAAGGACCAAGTGTACAAAGAGAATATTCAAAGTAGTTCATAAAAGTTTAAACCTCCATAGATGATAGCCAGAGAAACATCTGTTCACGTGACTCCTCAGGGACAATAGTGAATAGGCATAGAGTACTACTTGAAATTGACTGAAAAAAAATGGAAAAATAGAAATATCCTATATGAACGGTCCCTGTATAACCTTGTACACTAGTTTAACTTTGGCTTTTACTATGGATCAGACTGAGGGATTACAGAGAAATATTGTAGACTAGGGGAATTCAGTATAATTTGCATATCAGCAATGTAACTTTTCATTTGCATAGCCTATAGCTAAAATTTCACCTCTCCTTTTTACCTCTGACATGGATACATGTGGCAGTCAATACCAATATTACAATGAAGAAGCTCAACATCCTAATTATTCATTTAGCACAGGGGTGGGCAAACTATGGCTCGGGGGCAATACACGGCCCGTTGGGCTTATTAATCTGGCTGCCAAATGTGACCAAATTATGGCACACCTCAACCTTGTACTACTCTCTTATTCTCTTATCAGCCCTTCTGCAAAAATGAGCTTATCAAAGAAAAGAAAAGTGTATTGTGAGTGTTTAATACGGCGTGGACAAAATATTTTTTCACCGAAGTCCAATCAAAGTACCAAGGCAAGTTTTTTGCTGGCATTAAAATTGGCAAAAGCTAGCAAACCTTTCTCCGAAGATACGTTTTAAAAGAATGTATTTGGAAAACAATTTGTACAATGAGCCTTTCATATTCATGTTTTGTTACATGTTACAGGCCAAATATATAAAAAAAAAAATCTCCTGCTCACCCTCCGCGGGTGGTCTTTATCCCCTCTTTTTTTCCACGCTCGGGACCTTTACCAGAGGCCTGGGAGCTTGAGGGTTTTGCGCAGTATCTTTGCTGTTCCTAGTACTGCACTTTTCTGGACTGAGATGTCTGATGTTTTTCCTAGGATCTGCTGTAGCCACTCCTCCAGTTTGGGGGTCACTGCCCCGAGTGCTCCGATGACCACAGGCACCACTGAGGTCTTCACCTTCCAGGCCTTCTCCAGCTCTTCTTTGAGCCCCTGGTATTTCTCTAGTTTCTCATGTTCCTTTTTCCTGATGTTCCCATCGCTTGGTACTGCGATGTCCACCACAACAGCTTTGCTCTGTTGTTTATCCACCACCACTATGTCCGGTTGGTTCGCCATCACCATTCTGTCAGTCTGTATCTGGAAGTCCCACAGGATCTTGGCTCAATCATTCTCCACTACCTTTGATTTGTTTCCCACCTTGACCTGGGGTCAAGGTTGGAAACAGTCCGTACTCTGTACAGATGTTTCTGTACACTATGCCCGCCACGTTATGCCACTATGTATGTTTTATATATATATATATATATATGTGCTGGTGTGGGCCCTCTTTGCACAACCTACACCTTGGGTGTGTCTGGTCTATATGATGTATATATATATATATATATATGTGTGTGTGTGGTGTATGTGTGTGTATATATATATATATATATATATATATATATATATATATATATATATATATATATATATATATATATATATATATATATATATATATATATATATATATATATATATATATATATATATATATATATCTCCTGGCCCACCGGCCCCTCAAATTGAGACCCGTGTGCCAAAAAGTTTGCCCACTCCTGATTTAGCACTTTTAGCGACACTCAACAACAACAACAATTCCTACAGTCTTCATCAGTGTGCTTTTGTTGATTTCTGAAACTCACAGAAGAGAATTTAACTGTATCTACTAGACCCAGGTTATGGAGTGCATTTCTTTCTTTTTTTTTTTTTTTTATCATCCAAGTAGCTTCTTCAGTTCGGACAGGACACTGGTAGGTCACTGCCATAGATCTGTCAGAAGGGAGGTTGTTTTATAAGGAGTATATGTTAATGAACTGTCACTTGAGTAATATTTTGCATGATCGTATTTTTTTGTACTTCCAAGGATAACACCTCCTTTGTTACAGTCATTAATGTAAGATCTAGTAAAGCTTATCACTTATGTATAGTTTTGAAATGAAGTCCTTAAGAGCCAATGTATTTATTATTGACTTTTGACTGGAGCAAAACAGCCCCGAGTGAATGCCTATATGAGGAGGTTGTGTGAATGTTCAGCACTTACGAATAAGTGAGGCTCTTGCAAAGTTAGTTCAAAACATGCTGGTGAGCCTGTTTCATATGAAGTGGGAAATAAGTGCAACAGCAATTAACAGGTGCTGGGGGACTGTGCAGAACATGAGATGCTGTTAATGAAGAACATGTGTCATAGTTTAAATTAATAGGGGTATATTGGTCTTATAATCTTCGGCTTGTGGATGCTGAATGTTATCAAAAGCAGTCACTAAAAAAAAAAAATAAATAAAAAAAATCACCTGACTTTATGAATGTAGAAGGCAAAAAATCCATTTGACAAATACGTTTAAAGTTTGTGCAGCAAAACTAAATTAACTTGAAAGAAGTTGTATAGCAAAAAAATAAAAAATAAAAAGAAATTCTGTGTACAAAAGTTTTAGAGTGAAAGTTTGTGATTACTTTTTTTTGTTTTTATTTTTACCAATTTGACGTCTCTGTAATCCCTCTGTGTCATCCAGGTCTACTCCATTGCAAAAGAAAAGTATAAAATCTGTCAGCTGGACAAAACGTAGGAGTAAAGACGTTTCACTGCTCATCCAAGCCACTTCTTCAGTTCTGGTCAGATTATTGGTGGACATCGCCTTATATCTGTCTGAGTGACAGTTTTTTATGTAAATGGACATAGCTAATCTACTAGCTGCCGCGTTCCAAATAGGAAATGGGCATGGACGTGCTTCTGGTTCCATCAACTCTGGCTCCAATTCACTTTCCATTGAAAATCTGTCACCCCTATCTCTGTAACTGCTGCTGTCAGGCTCATCATTTTGGTCTTAAAATATCTATATTAACTCGCTCTACATGATCCTGGTATTGTTATTTTGCTATTGTGTCTGTAAATCAAGATATGAACATTAATGACAGACAAATCAGGCTCCTCCTTTCCCCAAGGTCACTCCCTCTAGCGTTAGCAACAGGTTTGATTGAGAGCACTACTAAACGTTCTCTACCTTCTAAACCAGCGATGTGAGCGGGAAGGGGCGTTACCTCCAACAATCTTGCTGTAGTTTTGCTCTTTGGTTGCTGTGATACTCGCAGCTGGAATTCCATATATGGAACTCGACTCCAAATTCGCCCCATCACTGCTAGCGTCGATGAGCTTCATTTGACTGGAGCTGAACACTATGGGTGATGTCACAGTCCATTAGTCCACTTCTTTATACTGTCTATGGTGCCAACCTAACTCCAAAAAGGCAGACAACCATAAGGAATTATTTTCACTTCTTCACTCTGTTGTATTTTGAATATTATGTAACTCAATGTAAAGGAAGGAATTTACACATTTGGATTAGTTTGAAACATGACCAAACCTTTTAACAGCTTTAAAAAGTTTTGATGCCTGCAACACAACAATAACGATATTAGTCACTCAACCAAATGTCCATCCGGTGCCCAGATTTACAAAATTATTTTACAAAACATTTGAAAAAAGATATCATGACTCATGTATGTAGGAATATCAAAATACCACAACTTCAACATTTCAACTCACAAGTGTAAAGCACTGATACCTTTCTATGGCAGCCAGGATCTTGACACGGGTAAAATTGTATTGTGCTTAAAATACATGTGTGGTTGTTCTTGCTCCCCCGGTGGACTGAAGTGGGCGTTGAGAGTCCTTATCTTCCCATGGAGAGTTCTACTTCGCGGACACTTGAGGTAAAGCACAATATAAAAGGAGCTTATTAAGGGGACTGCACTAGAAATTGTTTTTCTCTGTTCACTTGTAAAGGTGTTGATAAGATGACCAAAATATCTTAACTTTGTGGTGAAGAAAAAGGTCTTTCATCTATAAGTAAAGTAGGATTCATTTACTTTCCTGCTAACTGTTTTTTGTACTTGTGGTTCCAGAGTGATGAAAAGTGAACATTGCTGCCTTCGCAATTAACAATTCAAAGGAAAATATTATCTTTTGTATTGTGAAAACTGTTCAAAATTGTATGTCAATGGTTCTTTGTCATTTTCAGCAGTGGTGCATGAAGTATTCAATTTTGTTTAAGTACTTAGGTGAAAGTATGGATACAGAGATAAAAAGTTACTCAAGTAAAAGTAAAAGTATGACATGAAAAAATCTATTTAAGTAAAAGTACCTGTTTATAAATGTATTTTAAGACTAAAAAGTAAAAGTATTTCACACAAGTGTTCATTTGTTAAAGGGTTAAATGTAGTGATGTTGATCAAAATTACACATATTTTGGCCAACAGTAGCAATACAAATCAGTTTCTTAATATTTCTTATGGATTTTGTGTAATTTTTGTTTGCTCAAAGTCAGGATGTTACCATGAACATAACTACTCAAATCAAATAAAAAGTACTTTTTACTTTCCAGTCCAGTTAAAAAATGTAGTGGAGCAGAAAGTACCAATCCTTGCTCTGAAATGTAGTGAAGTAAAAGTAAAAGTATCCACTGTAAAATCTACTTAATACAGTGCTTTACTACTTTTACTTTGTTACCTTCCATCAATAATTTTCAGTACCTATAGAGGCATTAGAGATAGAGTTATACACTTTTCATAAATAATTTCTTTAGTATATTGCAACATTTTTGTGACCCTGTTTTTCAACCTTGAACCGTAAAGGCACACATTAAAAGACTTCTTAATGTCTACTTCCTCGGGGGGTCAGGGGTCAAGTCAAAGGGCAGACGCCAAAGACAGACTGATAAACAAACAACAGTTACCCGCATATTCACAGGCTGAGGGCAAGTTATGTTTACTGGAGTGCTACTGCCCCTCCAGCAGTGTGACATTCTTCAATAGAAAAAAATACCATCAAGGGCGTAGTGGGATTATATCTTTATTCAAATTTACATCTTGGAATTATGTAACAGTTTAAAATCAAAATTATAATGATATATATATAAGCAAATCTTGTATCCTATTGAATTACAGAAAATAAATTGTTCAAGCAATCTGTAGTAGGTCATAGAGCTATATACTGTACCCATGCAGCCTCTACTTTGAAACCTTTAGATACACTTTTTCTCTCAGCCCCTCGTTTCATAACCCATCAGTGTACGCTCTATGAAAAAGTAGGTTGGCCATCACTATCTGTCAGAAGAGAACTAAACTGTATAAGATTTATTTATAAGGGAGGGCTGCATGAATATCTCACTTGCTCGTTGAACTTTGATACGGGAACTTTTAATACAAGATCTCATGATTGTCAAAGTCTAAAAATGCTGCACTAGAACTGAAAATTTTGACATGTAAAACTGCATACATGGTGTCACTAATGCAATTTAATAATCTGATGATTAACATTTATACTCAAACCTGCATCTGTTTTAAATGTTTTAAATGGACCTATGTAGTTATTTATTTTGTTGCTTTTTGTTTGTTTTTTTCTGTATTTTAACAGGACGCCCATGAAAAGAGAGTCTGAGTGCTCTCATTGGGCTCTCCCTGTATAAATAAAGATGAATGAAAATGAAACAAACTAAATAAAACATATAGGCAAACACTGGTAGATTTGAACTAAAACAGGCCGCCCTTAGCAAATACAGTACAATTGCATTAAATTGTCTTCTTAAATTGTTCTTCTACCATTATGTAAGCCATATTTTTAGATAGCTATGGCCCCTATACAGCTATAGGATCATTTTTAACACGATTTTTTGCTTAAAGTGTATATTCGAATTCAAAATGATATACCGAAACACAGTTGTTTGGCTGGATAAAGGACCAATATTACACTATTTTCTGACTATTATTACTATATTATTAGCACACAAACCCTGCATATTTAGGCTGAGTTCTCTCAATCAGAAAACACTCTAAATTGCCCATTTTATTGCCCAGTTAAGTTGAAAACTACCACTTCATGACATCACAAGGTGGAACAGAGTACTACGAGTTTTGCAGATATAGACAGGCTATTAATGCAGGAATACTCAAACGTGTGAATGAAACAAAACACAACCGCAGGTATGTTTTTGAGGAGGTAACAACATTCTAACATGGCTTTAGCCTCACAAGTAATATAGACACTTTAAAAACACTAGCCACCATGACTATTGCGTAAACAAGTTAATATTACGCCTTGCACAACAATGTCAATATACTTCAGTACCATGTTTGGCTGTGATCAATATTCGTCAGATTTTTTGTTTCTCTTCAGGGAAATTCTGATCTAATATCTACAATTTCATGCTCAATCATTTTCACAATCATTTTGGCTTGGATTTTGCACTGGATGCCCTCCCTGAAGAAAACCACCTCATAAATTTCTGACTAAACCTGTGATAATACAAGGGAGCCGTGATTGGGATTGGAAATGCAAGAGCTGTCAGTGCCAGCCATCATTTTGTCTCTTGTTTATGCATTGATTTGTCCCGTACTTGGATTAGCCCCTGGTAATACGGCGAGATAGGTAACACTGATGAAAGCAAGCGTCTACTTTATTTTAACCTGATCCCCAAGAGAACTTAACCAAGGGAATCGCTTAATCCACACAGGACAAATGTTGCGTGGACTGATCCAATTCTTACCATGAGGCAGGAAACTAGTGTGCACAGCTTAAGTAAACATTTTAAATCTGTCAGTTTTTGCGAGCACAGTTTCAAGCAATATTTAAGTCCTATACTGTATTACGCAAACTTGAAACTTGTGAGCGCTTAGTCTCTCTGCATCTCCAAAGCTCAAAATGCTGTGTTCCACCTTGTGATGTCATGAAGTGGTAGTTTTCAAGATAACAGCCTTATATAATGTTTTACCTTTCGGTCAGTAGAGATTTGCGAATTCCAGATCTAAAATCCTACAAATGATTCCAGTGAAAGTGTATGGAGTTTAGAAATACACTGGAGAATTTTCTCTATTACCATATGACATCACAAGGTGGAACAGATTGTTTTCTGTTTGAGAGAAGAACTTGGCCTAAATATGCAGGGTTTGTGCGTTAAACGTGTGACTGAAGCAAAACACAACTCTGGGCATATTTCTGATGAGGATAACAACATTATAACAGATCAAAAAATAGTGTAATATGAGCCTTTTAAATATTTTCAAGAACTAAAAAAAAAATTAAAGGAGAGGCTATCTAGTGGCTGATGGCTCAAAAAAATCCAATCTTTCTCAGAACAGGGTTTCATCTCCACAGACCTGCCGTAATGTGTCTTAGTGCTGTCACCTGCGTCACTGAATCCAAATGAGTGTCTTGACGGCGAGTGATTGATAGACAGGAGTAACAGGCTGTGATTGGCTGGCAGCAACAGTAGCACACTTTGGGAAACACAGTCTTCCTTCCTGGTTAATTTTATGCATCAGCCTGACTTGAGAAAATCTTTTGTCTCGACTCAAATAAGATGCAAATTTATGCCATTTTAAAAATTTCTGGCAGTACACCCTCATCAGAAGTTCTTCCTATTGAACCCATTTACCCATAGGTGGAAAGCAAATAATTACAAATACTCATGTTACTGTACTTGAGTAGATTTTTTTGGATAATTGTAGTTTTTTTGTAGATTTAAAATGTAATTTCAACCATGCATTGTGATTGCATTTAGTTATATTTTCAATCATGGGACTTACTGATTCATGTCCCATTCCTCCCAATTCACGCTGTCTCACAGCTGTGTCTCCTCATTAAATCATACAACTGCACCTGCTCTGATTGGCCAGAACTCAGAGAATATTTGGTGGTATTTGTGGTTTAAAGTATGTAATAAATTGTAAAAGAAAAAATTCAAATCTGTCAACTTGACAAAAAGTTGTATTCCAGTTGACAGATTTTTTAATTTTTCTTTTATTATGGATTATACCTGGACCAATGAGGGATTACACAGACAATGTTAAGAGGTAACTGTTAAATAAATCAATTTTTTGTATAAAAGGCTGACCTAAAACGCTACTAAAATTGCATTAAAATGTAACAAGTATATTTTTCATGTAAACTTTAAACTTTTCAATCAGTGCTTTTACTTGTAACCGAGTACACTTGTGGCCATGTTGCTATACTTACACAGGTTTGCAGTGCTCTTTCCACCATGGGTACTATCTCATCTAAAGTAAACTTTATGAATTCCAACTGACTACATCGATATTGGTCCAACTTTGCCTTCAAAAAACAACTGGCCGATTCAGTTCAGAACATAGCGCTCATTTGCCGCCTTTGAGACATGCAGCTGTTAAAATGATGATGGCAGAGGCAGAGTCCAGGCCGGGTTGAAAAGACTGCTGCTACAGGAAGTATGCCGGGACACTGTTGGACTCCAGTCCGATGCCGAATTTACCCACTTTATCGAGGCACCATGAACGAAACTTGAAAGAGGCTATTGAATTACTATTTAGCTGCAGTTTTGCTCTTGGCAGACACATTTCATCCATCATTTCTCATTCCAATAATCCCCGCGCAATCTCCGTGGCTTCCCTAGCGCTGTACAGGCATTCTGCAGCAAAGTCACATAATTAGTCTCTCCTAATTGGCAAATTAGTCAGGCCGTTAAGCAATGACTAATGTTTCTTAGCTTGTCACTTTTGAAGATTAAGCGGCAAAATGAGTACACTGTGATCACAATTTGCCTTATGTCTGGCCCTTTATTGCACTCAGCCAAATTGCTTTCTAGATTTTGCAATGCTTTATCTTAAAGATTAATGATCCATATGTGTTACAAAGTGATTAGGCATACTTTTTCTGCACTGATCACTCATTTCTAAGTATTTAGTGTGTTTACTGTTATTTCAGGAAGACTATTATGTCTATTGCTACTCTGTATTACACTATAATACGGACACTTATTTTACTTTTTGTTCATTGTAAACTTCAACTTTCAATTCAAGTTTATTTATATAGCACATCATTCTAAAATATAAAGCTTAATAATAGATATGGGTCAATTTGCTTACTGTTCAAATCTACAGAACTGATTGGCACCACCTCCTAAAAGGTAAATTGTCATGATCCCACTCCTAAAAGGTGCACTAAATTGTCATATCCCAGTCTGATGGGCGGCCTTTTTTGCACTATCCCCCCCAGACCTTCAATATCTGAGCCTGGAGATGGGCGGAGATTTGCGCTCCTCCCGTGCAGACCTGCACCTAATCTGCAGTCCTCATATCCATTGTGGTACGACTCTGTTTGGCTCAGTTATGTTTTTGCTCTTTGTGATTCTTTCTAAGTTGGATATTTTTGCTCCTCGTCAGATCCCGCTCCTTGGACCCACTCAGCTCCTCCTCACCTCTTCTGACCCTGTTCACCTCGTCTCAAACCTGGCTGCTCGTGCTCTACCCCTGGACCAGAGCACACATCTCGCTCGCGATTCCCTGATTGATCTACCTTCATTTGCACATTTAAAACTATCTATAAAGATTGTGAAAGTTTTCCCCAAGTTGTGTCTTTTTGCTCCCTCCTGTCAGTCGTTATGACAGTAAATTATCACATTTTTACACTGTGATATCACACTGAGGAACCACTCACCCATTCATACTTGAGGTGAGTTAAGTGTCTTGCCCAAGGACACATCAGCATTCATCTTGTGGGAGCTAGAATTACACCAACGAATGATATTTATGTTGAGAGCAGGATTTGAACCGCCAACTTTCGGATCAGCGGGCTAACGCTCTACCAACTGAGCCCAGAGCAGGGGCCGGAGATAAGGGGTAGGTGAAAACAGACATGTTCTGAACAGTCAAGCTTTGAATGCAGGACAATTAAGGATCACTCAAACACGAATCAATCAAAATACAACCATGAGGAAATAACATGGTTAAAACTTCATGAGTGCTACTTTTACTACATACTGTCCCCTTTAAATAGTATCCAAGCCAAACTTTCAAAGATGTATACCGCCTGCAAAGCTGCCAAGTATTTGACGCCTGTACTCCCACGACTGCAATCCCTGTTTTATTCACTTCTATGTTGTCATGCAAATTATATAACAAGGTCAACAGATTGGCCATGCAAAGTAGTGTGTTGCATTGTGGATTGTCAATGCATTTGACTAAAATAGTTTCAAAATAAGTCAGGAAATGGTGGGTTACATCGGATGGCCTTTGTCTGTGGAGCTAATGTTTTATTCAGTGTTGTTTGGTGGACTCATATTGTATTGGCATTGTGCAGCAGTTTCACATGAGCATGGATTTAAACTGGTAGTTACGTGGCAGAGGAAGGGGCGTGTAAGGTAACGCTAGATTATAATAACTGTTAGAGCCAGCTTTATTTGAGCTCCCAATACAACTAATGCAATGTCAGTGAGCTATTTCCAATTGAAAAAATACAATCAAAAATATAACGGGTTTTCTGCAGACTTGATGATATTTCAAAAACAGTTGTCAGTGGTGTAACGCAACAACTTTTAGATTTTATACATTAATCAAACAGGCCAAGTTATACCACTTTTAATTCAGCAGGAAAATATTTAAGGCTGTTGTTTGGATTTGAAAGGATTAATAAAATGGCAAACCCATAATCCACTGCATGTTTGTCAAAAATTTGGCAGATACTCAACTCACTTTCTAGAATTAAAAACTTTATATGGAGGGATACGTGCCACTAAAACAAAATGGTTGAGAGGCTATTTTATGAGTGAAATCTGCAAATGGACAGTCGAAATCTGAGTTTCATGCAAATAGACCCAGTAATTACACTATTAACTACAAACTAACAAACGTTTATACAATCTAAACAGTTTTAACTTAAGGTACTGACACAGCCATGTATAATTTATGCACATAACAATTACCGGTAGAGTATTGTCAGATTTCTGGATTGCCGATTATTAAAATGACATGCAAACCATAATTTCTGATGTGTAATCTGATCAGAAGATATCTTTGTAAACCCTTAGTCGTCCAGGTCTGATCCATAGCAAAAGAGTTGAGAGAGAGATTATGTCGGCGTGAGAGTTCTCTGGACCCCAGTCTGCCGTGCATGTACATCTCAAAGCCACGAACCACTTCTTTGACGATAGTGAGGTTCAGATCTTAGCCAGAGAAAAGAAATGGTTTGAGAGGGGAGTTAAAGAAGCGATTTTTGTTAGAAAAGAGATTCCTTCCTTAAACAGGAATGGGGGCCTGAGACATAATCTCTCCCCCATCTACAACTCCATCCTCAGACCCACAACAATGAGAACAATAGCAGGGAACGACCCTGCTGAATAGGGTAGTTTCACCTCAAATTAGAGACAATAGATGTTTACAGTTTCAGTGTAGTTAGCACCTCCCTGCAGATAGATATAAGGCAGTGGTCACCAGCAATTTGGTCAGAACTGAAGAACTTGGATGAGCAGCGAAACGTCTTCACTCCTTCAACAATTTGTCCAGTTGACAGATTTTAACTTCGTCTTTTGCTATCAATCTAATCAGAAAGAAATCAGATTACTCCCATTAGATTTTCAGTCATTTTAATAATTGGACAACTCCAGAAATCTAAAAAAAAAATGGGATTTTGAACGTGTATGTAATCGCAGCCAATGTTTGAGAGTTAAATACTATGTATATTGGTACTCCGGGATTTATTCTAGCTTTCTAGCACAATCAAGAAATATCTGTATGTGCATCACCATCTATAGTTAATACATTGACTCTATATGATTTTGTTTGTCATATAGGTGTCATATATGATGCTGTCTCTTGGAGATTTCATTGCTTTGCCTGGAATTTTTCACAGTATGGCACTCAACTTATCAATCTTCATAGAATCTTCATAGATTTTTAAGGCATTTTTGAGCAATGACTCAATGGAAGATAGATAACTTTAATGCCATACTGTAGAATATTCTTGGCAAAGCAATAACATTTCCATAGAGACAAGCAGGTGGCAGACCTAATCAGAAGAATACTCCAAGATCTATTCTAATCTTCTGGAACCAGCAAGAAATATCTATATGTGTGTCGCCATCTTTAGTTAATAAATTGACCGTATACGATAGTTTGATTGCATCTTATCATTGTTCAGCCTGTCCATGTGTCAACCCTGTATCAAACAGGCTTTTGTCTTGTATGAACCCTACCAAAGGACGTAATTACCCAAGAAGCCGGAGTATAGCGATAGAGATGCATCATTAAACCAGGGCCATTTCTGATTGTGTGGGCTGAAACATATCACAGAGCAGTATACGATGCTTAAGTTGTAATGACACCCCTGCAGAGATGCCATCCTGCCGTGAGTCACAGCACGTTTGCGACTGACGTGTATTTCAATAATCAGCATGTGTCTGTCACAGCAACTGTTATAATGAAAGCATCACCCCTACAGCCTTTACAGTGGTTTAGTTACTGTATACTAGGGTTGTCAAAGATATACCCAGATACTAATGACTAATTTGATCAAGTATCAAACTGAAACCTTAATAGTTTTAGAATGTTTTTGATCTTTAAGAACTTTATGATTGCATGATAAAAGGTCCACTGCATAACTTTTTTGAGCAAGGTTAATCCTTGGCTTGGAATGTTCCGCAGTATGGCATTAAATGTGTCTGCTTAAAATTACTTTCATTTTGGATGTTTTTATTGGCCTTAAAAAACATGCATTTATGTTGAGAGTGGGTTCGCCTCTTCACAAATTTGACCTGAGACTTAATCTGGCTTGTGCCCCCTGCTTTCTCTGACAATTTTAATGCCATTCCATGGAACATTTTGAGCAAAGTAATAACATTTTCATGTAGACAAGCAGATGGCATACCATCAACCTGAAAAGTTACGCAGCGCAGATTTAAATGCATGTTTTAAGTTATAATTTTAAAAACTATATCACTCCTCTTTGCAATAGTAAATCAAAATTGCATTTGAACTGTCAGGATTGTGACAGCTGTACACTTGAAATGAAGAATTAAGACAAGCATTTTGTTTGACCAATGACTATTATTTCCAAAACAAATTTGCTATTTCACCACCCACACTACTGCATATAAAGAGAAGCACGCATAATTCAAACCAAATGTTCGATGGAGGGTGTGGGAACAGTAGTGAACAGTAGACCGTCATAACACTTTATATAATAGAAAATATCTCCTTTTATGCCCTGAGCTGTTAGTCAGTGGTGCGAGGCATGGTGTTGTTGAGGATATTATTATTACAAGATCATTATCAAAGCAGAGTTTGAATTTAGAGAAATGTAAAGATTCTCATTAGTTCTGCTCTGTTGCCTGGTACATGTGTAAGGAGCTGGGATCATGACAGATGACTAAGGAGTAGTGAGGGGGAGGTGGGTGCTCACTCCGGCTGCGGAATTGTTTCTAGCTTCAGGAAAACCTCAAATTCTCCTTATACTAAAAAGTATTATAGTTATGGCATTGAGTTGGAAATCAATTCTAATTTGTGAGCATATTTTGACCACCTGCCTCTCCACATGCAACAAACTGTAACGTCCAGATGGCAAAAAAGAAAGAAAAAGGTATTTTTGGACCAACATGTATTTTCATATTTTCATAATGAATATCACAAAGAAAAAAAAATACAACAAATTATGAATTAGATAATTTTTTATTGTGAAAAGGTCTATTGTCTCACTAAACCACACACACAAATAAAAACTCTGTATAATAGTTGTACCCATCTCTATTGAACAATATTGATTCTGTAAAGCAACTTTCTGGAGGGTTTGCCACCTGCCTTTCTCCTGTGCCTGTAATGTTCCAAGGTATGGCATTCAACTTATCAATCTTCATAGAGACAAGCATGCAGCACCACTATGCTAAATTACATGCCAATCTAGTAGTAAACTGCATGTTTTTCAAGGCATTTTTGAGCAGTGAATCAATAGAAGAGGTGGCTAGACCTAACCAGAAAAGAGTCTCTCACCAGAAAAGTTACATAGTGTGCCTTTAAATTATCATGTTAGTAGTTACCATAATTTTGGCGTATTTCTACATGTGAAATACCAGTGCATTTATACAAATCTTTAGCAAAGGTCTAATTTTGATCTGTTGTTTTCAGTATTGATTAGTATCTGGGTATCAATTTTGGCAATCCTAATATGGACAAAGCAAAAAGCAGGCTACGATAAGCAGGTCTAAACATAAAAGCACAGAAGGTAGAGCTGCCTGACAAGCTACTCACTTCTCTCTCAGCTCAAGTGCACTGAGTCAGAGCCGGCCCTAGCTTTCAAGGGGCCCAATGCTGAATTTGTCTCTGGGGACCCCGATAGTGGATGTACTCTGGCTCAGCTATTGGTGATTCACATTTAATCACGTTTGACAACATTATGACTCTGCTCTCATCACCTCGATCAATTGTATTTGTATTTATATGACCAACATCAGACTGAAAACATCCAGAATGTCACAGCTACTATAACCACAAGATCCAGTTTCAGTTGGCTACTATGGCCTTATATTTACGTTATAAAATGCAGAGGAGGGAAGGGCAAAACCTTAAGTTGTACTCAAGTAATAGTACAGTTCAAAATGCTACTCATGTAGAAGTACAAAGTAGTGCTTCAACCAAAACTTTTACTCAAGTAAGCATCAGAACACTATTACAATTTAATTTTAAAAAGTGTTACTCAAGTAAATGTGGCCTACTGGAGTAACTGCGTACTATCCACCTCTGGGAAAAAATGACTAAATGTGGTCACGATGTTATGACCGCAGTCAACAGGTGAGTAATGCAACGTAAATTTGCGTACATTATTAGCGGACAATACTCATAAATGCACTTATTAATTAGCCTATACAATACGCATTCACAAATCACGACTTGTTCACAGTCCATTCAGTCGTCCAGCAAATGTGACAGTGGTTTATCAATGTGACTAATGTGATAACAGGAGCAACCTGTAGCCTAAAGAGAGATTTTTTTTCTATTCAATTACAGGTATTTTTATTTCACACAATTATCTTGAAAAACATGCATTGTTACTATAAGTGGGCTTGTCTCTCTACAGATATAACAGCTGGCCCGGTGATAATAGATGTATTTAATGCCATAACATGGGATATTCAAATAAAATCAACAACTCCATGGAGAGAAGCAGGTGGCAGAGAGTAGAAAAGTTACATAGTGCATCAAATATCAAATATGGCCCCACGTAGTTGAAATCCAACTGAGAAAAGAGTTTAGACATTGGCCAATGGACTTTTTTCTAATAATAACTTGCACCTGATACCATGCCATCTATGTATTCCAGGACAATCAGTACTGTTGTTAATTCTTTAAAGCAATGGTCCAAACCTTTTGGATCAGAGTGCGGTAATGGTAAAATGCATACCACCTCCTCACCTCCCGGACTTAAGTAGGGAGTATGCATTTATTGTCCACTGTGTGATCATGTTGAAGCCAATGTGCAGGTGGTGAAGGGCATATTATGAGTGGAGCAGGGAACAGTTTTGAAAATCGTCTCTTATACCTTCATGTTGAACTTCAGATATTATCACTGATGCATGGATTTGGATGGATTGCAATGATTTTCTATCTATTCCAGTTAGTTTTGGCAATAAGGCTGCTCTGGCTAACACGTAAATCAAGGCAGGACCATTTCAGTGGAAAACTCCTCCTTTTGGGGACATTATAAAATCTCTGTGTCTGACTAGTACCACCAAATTGAAAATTATTTCTGGAGGGGAGCTGAAACATGTTGATTTCTACAACTTTGAAACATTCTGTGGCAGCAAACCCAAATCATGCATTATGTAACCTGATTGAAAATAAATTGGAATTAATTATCAAACACAGGGACCCTCTCATACGTTCTGTTTATATGTAGAGTGTGTCCAATTTTAGGCCGTTCCAATCGCAGCCTCTAATTTGTATTTTGTCTCAAATGGTGAAGACGTTTCCTCTTGAATGTCCTCATAATACTCAAAACAAAATTTGCCGTCTTTAGTGCTTCGCTCGGTGATTCGACAGAAATTCAATCAGTCCTTCGTGTTCTCTCAGTTTTTTTTTATTTCTTTGTTTTGACACAAACAGACCATGTTGGAAACTGAGGACAGTACACGATTCCAGACCATACCATTTTTTTTTTGTCAAAGCGTGTGGTAATGGGTGGCCAGGCAAACAGAGGAGCCATTCAAACAAATGCTGGGATTGAAAATATTTACAGATTATAACTAATTCATTTTGCCCTAGTTAATTGCTCGACATGATTAACGGTGGATTGCTTGTTATTTGTGCAGGGTATGCATATGGTCCCCAAAGGGATTTTTCCCCCTACATTGGAAAATCCATCCAGTGCCACTTTGGAAAGATGTCAGATGTTGAGTCAAAATCCTGGTTCAGAAAAGAGAGTGGCCTATGTGCATGAGTGTTTTAGGCTCATGAACCCCCCAGAGTTTACATGTATGTATGTATTTATTTATATGTGTATTTATGTATTTATTTATCAAATGCAATGTCAGAAATGTGTCAGAAAAATTGTCACAAATTTGTTGTTTTTTACTGTCCAAGTATACCTGAATGCTCTAGATATCTGAGCCAGTGGGCATATTTCAACCGCTTGCCCCAGCTTTGGCTTCTACTCACTCTGTCTCTCTGCAGCCAAACAGCTTAAAAGCACCATCGTGAAATGCAACATGCTAAGGTATCGCTCTAAAATACAGAGAACACACTTGTAGAAAATAGAGATCAACTTCACAAGCACAAATCTACTTAAGTACAAGGGTGACTCTTAAAAAACAAATGTAATCGTCTGAGAGGGATATTTAGGCTGCTGTAAACACACAAGCCCTGTTCCCAGTAAAACTTTGCATATTATATTATATTATTTTCAATAATTATGTATGGGCTCTTGGGGGCCCTAAGCAGCTGCTTAGTCTGCTTATAGGTTGGGCCGGCCCTAGTCCTAGTAACTCTCTCTGTGACAACTCCCCATACCCAGAGGGGCACTTTGGTCTGTTTCCATTGTGTGGGTTGAGACTGCTCTGTAGATTTCCCAACAGAGGTCACCACCAGTGCTCCCCGTCCTATGGGACTTGGAATTCCTCTCACCTCCATGGCTGTTTATTTTGGTACTACTTACAATATTTAGACTTGAAAAATAAAGGTAATGTGAAAAAGGTATTGATAAAGTAATAGTAGATCCTTACATATCCCATAAATCTGTGTTAAAGGTGCAGATTTAACCACTGAAAAACACTCAGACAAAGAGTTTTCAAGGGTGACTCTTCAGAAAACAGTTACGCATCTTGTCCTTTCTTTTCTAATCTGTTATAATGTTGTTTCCTCATCAAAAACATACCTGGAGTTGTGCTTTGTTTCATTCACGCATGTTTAACACACAAACACTGCATATTTAGACTGAGTTCCTCCCTCAAACAGAAAACTCTGTTCCACCTTGTGATGTCATATGGTAATACAGGAAGTGCTACAGTGTGTTTTTAAATTAGTAAACTACTAAACACCTTCACTAGTGTCATTTGGACAGTTTCACTCCTGGAATTGCTCAACTCTTCTGAACAAAGGTATCTTAAAAACTACTACTACATGACATCACAAGGTGGAACAGCACATTTTGCGTTTTGGAGATGTAGACAGACTAACGATAAAGGGTTACTCAAGCGTACTCATTTGTGAATGAAACAAAACACAAGTCCAGGTATATTTTTGAGGAAGTAACAACATTCTAATATGGCTAAACCCTCACAAGAGTACCGTACATTTTGAGTAATATAGGACCTTTAAATAGACCTATATATATGGATATGCCAGTCTATTTGACAAACAGCAGCGGCTAAACACACTGTTCTTGGCTCTTGTCCTAAATGTTAAAATGAGGGCATCTATCCCCACTGATTGTTTTTTAATGGAGGACTTATAACAAAGAGGGGTGGAAGGAGAGATGGAGAGCTATAATTATATTCTACTACCTAATTCTACTACCTGCTACCACCTGGCCCCTCTGTTTGTAACTCTGGCCATTGAAAGCAGAGAAGGTTTTCATTATGACAGGATCCGAGCACTGGAGGTCGGTGCCAGACTTCACTCAGCTCTTGGGCACACAGTCTTCCTGCAGCAAATAGATTAAATTGCTCATTGCAGCCTGTCATTGAATTAGGAAAAGTGGATCTACTTTGAAATTACATCTCTGTACTCCAGGGGAAATCTATGCTTGACTAGAGATAAAGTTTCAGCAGTAAACCTTTGATCTTTTCTCTGTTGAGTAGGCCTGTCACGACCATTTCTATATCGGCTTATTGTTCAATACATGATAGACAGAACAATAACTTTTGGAGGTCAATATTTATCCTGGGTATGCTTTCTTTTTACTAGTTACGTTTTTGGTAAATTATTGACATTAAAATTAGGATCGAGATGTAAAGGGTTGAATAAATAACTTCTATGGCTCATAAATTCAAAATAACTACTGTGTTAAGTGTCAAAGTGTTTAAGTGTTTCTGCTATTTATGTTTTTCACAATATTTCACATTTACAATAGTTTTCTGAAGATTTAGTGTCATTGTGTCAGTGGCATAAATTAGTTTCAGTTATGGTTTATCTTATATATTTTCTTCAGCAATATATGGCACTGATTTTTCTGTGATTTGCGTCACAGACATAGATCAATAAATAACAGACCACTCAATTTCACATCTGTCATCTTTAAGGGTTGAATGTGCCAATCTTTTGCCAAACTGAGCATGTATCTCAAACAGAAGCAAATATACACATTAGTCAAGCTGCTTTTTATGTGTGCAGTAGTGCGTTAAGTTCAATCTTGGCAGAGTGGTTACCATTTAGCACCTCTGCGCAAATGTTGACATTAGATATTCTCTTAACAACCTGTAGTGAAAAGTGAGTCCCAGTAGGAATCAATAATTGTTTTGGTAGATAGAGACATAGAAGTTGTGTCTGCGTACTGGGTCCAAAGACAAAAATTACACCATAAAAAACACCATAGTTCTTTGGAGCTCCCCATTTTTATTTATTTATGTATTTATGTATTTATGTATTTATTATTATTATTATTATTATTATTATTATTATTATTATTATTATTATATTATTATTATTATTATTATTATTATTATATTTTATTTTAAAAAAAAATTTTATAGCATCACATTGTGACATTTTTTTAATTTTTAAGCTTTCCTGTCATTTGTAAGCTTTCCTGTCACATGGTTGGTCAGGTGACAGCCTGAGCTAAGAATTTTTTTTTTTTCTGTTTGGTTTTTTTTCTTTTTAAAATGATTGTTGGCTATTTCTGTAATTGCTAGTGCAGTCCAAGGTGTATCCTGTCATTATCTACTATCTACTTTAAAAATCAAAAAGAATCATAACTTTAAGTGGTGCCAATGAAATACATGTTTTATACAGTGGACTACTCTTGCATTTAAAAGAGGTACATTTCCTGAATGCCATTAGATGCAGTGATTAGCACTAATATCCAGACTTACTGGGCTAATTAGCAGCTTATCTAATTAGCTCGATCCTTTTTAATTTGCAATGCTGACTGAGCTCAAAAAAAGTTCTGACTGATACATCTGCAAGACAAACTTTAGCATGAGCCAGGCAGAGGATATAGACCTAATGCAGTGATAAGCATAGCAAAGACTGATAAGCATTTAGAAGACCAGGTTCTACTTGTCAAAGTAGAGCCTGGGTACTTGTCAAAGCGTTAAGGGCGATTAGGCTGATAGTTCCGGTTTGTATTTTCTACACCTTCTCATTTTCTTTGACAGCTGTGTGACCTCAAAATAAAAGTTTTAAAAGTTGGGTCAGCTAAAAATGACAACAAAATGATTTTCCTGCCCGCTTTGATTTTTTTTTACGTGGTATGCCAAATATTTAGTTGCACTGGTCTAGTCAAAGCAAATGGAGGGCCAGTAGGTAGCTTGTTTTGCTCATTCTTTCTTAAACCTAGGAGACTATAAATTGTGCTGTTTGCATCAACAGAAAATTTAAACATTTGAGTAATTTTAATCCATTTAAAATACTTTTTTTCATTTCATTTCATTCTTGTATGCTAGCTTGGTCACATGATCGTCAATATTCCCTTCACGAATACTTTTCACCCTATATCAGCAACACCAATAAAGACTCATCAACATACTATTATGATAAGGCAGCCATTTCCCATGTTGGCCTGGGTACATTTAGCATTGATCCAATTCCTGTGGCAGGTCGAATGTGACCAGCAGGCAAACCAGGTCTATCACTTGCATAATTATAGCAGGATATCAAATAAGGACATAATTGGTTTTGTAGAATCTGGAGAGGAGGGTCTGGTCAACAAAGATTGTAATTAAATGTAACTCTGAGCTAATTGACCTGACTATAGATGACTTGCCCATAAAGAACTCATATATGCATATATGAAGAACATATACTATTATGTATTCGTGTGGCTTTAATTCTCTTTTAAACATGGGTCATGGTTGCCATGGTCACCTGGGTATAAGTATTTTCCATTTCTAACTTAAAATAATGTCTACATTTGGAAAACATACTTTATAAACTACACCTCTGTTTTCAGTGAGACATTTAGTTGTGGGAGTTCTCTCAGCTGTCAGCAATGAGAATACAAACATGTGAAGCTCTTAGGCAACATGAATGCTACGTTAACAGAGATATGTGCTCGTTGTGAACAAAAATTGACTGCAGAACAAGTGTGGAGATGGTTTATGGGCTTAACAACTGCATTACAGAAGTATGGATTTTTACCTGTGACGCAACAATCCAAGCAAAATGCAATCAGAGCATTCTTTGGATTAATGAATTATTAAAAAATTAATTAAGCAAAAATACTCCAGATATGTATACTAGGATGAGGGGACAACAATGCCAGGAGAAGTGACTGCAATATTTTGCATCAGCCTTCATGTGGATTGAATTTTACACACTCTGGACATAATCTTCTCACAACAATGGCACCCAATGATCATTCGTCTATCATGATGAATACATTGCTCTCTACCTCTACATGTCTTTCGCTACTGAGTTTGATGTGCAGTGTGAACCTCCTGTGTAGTCAAACTCTGTGCTCTGTTATTAAGAACTTCGGATAATTGCAGTAATTGTACATGCATTGTCTCAGCACAAGTGTGATTGAAGTCCCATAATGCTGTCAGTGTGATGTGAGAACAAAGTGCATTATTTTAAAGAGGTGAACAGGTTTTGAAGTGGGCTGATTAAGGTATTTCTGAATAACACTTTAAGCATAACTACACATAATTAGCCTTAAGAACAACTTGATTCATAATGAACAAATAGCTGATAAGTTTATTAAGAATGATCCAGGCTTAGTAACTACCTAATTAATACCTAACGCCTAACCTCTGAAATGAATTACTGTGCATTGCCATTACGTTGCATACATTTAGTTTGAGTTCAAATGATCACACTATTTCTAAAGTCATGAAACAGTGATCGTTTATGAAATGGCGTTTACAACAATAGAAAAGGTCTAGTGTACATTATGGGTATGTGTGAATCATGCTGGTTATGTAATAAGCATGCGTATTGTTGAGTACATCATCCTTCAAAGGTTACAGTGAAAGAGGCTTTATGTAAAATGACATGAGTACAATGAGTAAAAGACACCTACACATATGCGTCAGTTACTTCAAACTTTGAGATTTTAAGATGTTTGGAAATATATGTTTACAATAATTACATTAATCAGTTGAACTTTTCCAGGTATGGCTAGGAGGGCTGGCTAATTGGAGATCATGGTAGGCCTATAAGGTGATTTAAGATGGTTTGCTGATTCACAGTTCAGAACAGTTATCGGAAAAATGGAGACAACCACAAGGTTAAATTAAAAAGCTGATAATGACAACATTGCAAATTTAAATCACAGTTACTTGCAGTATGCCACAATTACCTCCATACAGATGATACTGCGTTAACCTGGAAGGTTCCAAAGTATGGCTTTATATGTATCTATCTGTTACATTTATTATAAAAACGGTATTTTTATTGCCTTGAAAAACATGATGGAGGGTCACTTCTCTACAGTTTTTACCCGTGGCGTTGCCTGCTGGTCTCCATGGAGATAGTTATGTTTACTGTAATGCCACATAGTGGAATTAGTCAAATCAATAACATCTCTATGGGAAAGTAGCATAGTGCACCTTTTAAAGTACTGCAGGACCCTGCAGCAAAAATTTCCAGTTTACATTTATGCTATAATGTTCCCCCACCTACAGTATGCTTAATATACACTGAATGTGTGTGGGCTTGATGAAAGAAGCAGATAGGAAAATGAACACAAAAGTGTAGTATAAGTGAAATTATCACACTTACAGAAAGTAAGGAAGTGTTTAATTGTACTTGATGAAGAGGGTAAGGACAAATCTCTTCTCCCAGATGATGCAATCAAGCTTTCATGCTTAAGTTAACTTTCACGTAATGCTTTGCAAGATATCCATGTAATCTTTCAGTATCCAATAACGTCCATGAAGTAAGAATTCTGCAAAGTAGAGACAGTGTCAACGATGATCATCTGGACATTGTTTTTGCACTCAACATGTTTCGACTCCCATCCAGAAACAGTTTTTAATTCGTACAGAATTTTTAGTGAATACTTTTCACCATTCATTCAAAGTAGCTTTTTTCATTCATTCAATTACTTTAGGTCCTTTACTTAACACAAACATGCTATAGGGCTCTGGTCTTATTTACTTGTTTGATGTGAGTCATTTTGAGCTACAATGTACAGGTGGATTGCCCTTGTCAAAAATTTCCCTGTCAGTCCAGCCCTGCACAACTGCACTTCTCAAATCCTGTCAGAATTCAATAGGATGGAGGCACTGCATTGTAGAGGGATTAACATTCCCTTCATTGGAACAAACAAGCTTGTCTCCGTATGGGAGATGGCCTGTCTCTAAATGTACATATGAATAAAAACAGCCAACCTCTTGTTTGAATATTTGACTATTCACAATTTTTTGTAGCTGATGTTTTTTCAATAGTAAAAATGCATTTGATTCACTGAGGTCTGATCATAGCATTGCTGGATTATCTTTGCCTGGGTGGGTCTGTGTCCCTCTCTCCTGCAGAAACACAGAGAAAGTATTAATTTCTACACTGCTTGCCCGCACCAGGAGAGAATTAGAGCCTGCAGTTACAGAAAGAAAAGGTTTTAATAAGCAGTAACATTTTTCAGATTTAACTCACATTTAATTTGATTGTGTGTAAAATTATTTGCATGGGACTGAGAACACACTTTCTTTAATTTTGGTTTTGACTTTTAGGGTGAAATATATCAACATTGAGGAGACATAATTTTATACATCTCCATTTATCCAAACTTGGTTCTGACAGAAAGTAAGAAACTACCTTCTGTGACTTCTTCTGCTAGATTTGTTGCAATTAGGATACTACATAATTAGGATACTATGTGTCGATATTGTTTATTTTTCTACCTAGTGTTTAGTATAGGATTTATTGTACATCCTTGTTTCTCTATAACCCTTTTTGGCAAAGGCACACATGGTATATACTCTCTGATGTAAAAACTACCTGCATGTGACCATATGTTGTTGGACACATTACCAAAACTGTGATAACGCCAGAAGCTGACAATAGTGTGCTGTTCTGGTCTATTAGCATTTAGCTTTTTATTGTTGCTCATTAGCTTTTCAATAACAAAAGTGCATTCAGGTTAACTGTGAAGACTTCAGCCAGTTTAAATGTCAAGTGAGCAGCCTGGTATTTCATGATGTCAGGTGGAGGCCAAAGGGAAAGAAGAAGCTGCACATACAAATTCATGTTTCTGTGGCTTTTGCTATATACAAGCCTAAAACAATGTAGTCCAGCAGACTGGTTTAAAAATAGATGAGAGAATCCCATTCTAAGTGCCTTTCAATGCAACAATTTGTCTGGCTAGTGTGGATAATCATAATGAAACGCTGAACATAAATGGTCTAGTTCTGATTCTATACCAGGAAATAGACTAACTGGCCAAACGTGCTGTGTGTCAGGGCTAAGGGAGTGAACTATAGCGGCTCTGGTCAGGTTGTTATCTCTGACATGTACTGTGTGGCTTCATTAAAGAGAAACAGGGAAGAATATACTGAGCAGTATACCATATTAAGGATATAAGTCTAAATAATAGCATTACATTTTTGCATTTAGATATAAGATTATAGACCAAAATGTGATCTCATCTCTTCTTAACCTTGAACCAAAAGTATCTATCATGCATAGTACATAATTGTGTTTTCTTTAGCTTTTGTAAACCAATCCACCCACCTATGGGCTTCACTATTGGCTACCTCTCTCTGGTGCCAAGCCAGCCTCTGAAAGAAAGATCAAAGCAGTCACCGCGCCAATCTTGCCCACAGCCTGGCACATGCCAGCGAACCCCATGCCCTATAAATACCACACCACTAGCCACGTAACTCCTCCTCTCAGAACTTTCCAAGCCCAGCTCCTGTAACATAGACTTCTACTCACGGGGAACAACTGTCTCAAGAGAAGACTGATGATAGATTCTGTTGCCCAAAATTCGTCACCTGCCATTGTCGGGCACTTGGGTTGCTGCTCTTGTTGCACCCCGCTCCAGCATGAACGCTGGTTCATCTGTTTAGTATGGCTCCATCAGGCTCAACACCACTTTTATGGGCCCCATTTCCCCGCTGTGTGTAGGTGCCAAAGATGACTTGGTCACCACTCCGGCACCTTTGGACAAATCTGAGGGGTGAAGATGATGGGAGCTACTGGGTTTCCTTGTATTCTTTGGAGGGAACGAGCCACTGTAATGACACCATCTCTACTTCCTCGGATTCCCGGGCATCTTGCCCTGAGCCAGTGCGCCTTCAATCGGGGTTGTTCACTGCTTCTGTGGTCTCCACCTAGATCCTGATTCCTCCCCAACCTCCAGAACTGGCACAGATGGCTTTTATCCTGGGGTTAGTATTGCAGGCCAGGTCTAGGGCACGAGTGGCGACACTCTGACCCACAATACTTTCCCTCTTTCTCAGCAGCTGGCTTGGCACAAGAGAGCGGTAACCAATAACAAAGCCTGTAGGTGGGCTTGTGTAGCAAATGTTTTTTTTTGTGTGTGTGAATGTTCTCAAAACCCATTAGGGATATTAGTTTTATTTTATTTTATTTTTTATTTTGACTTTTTCATAACTTTGTAAAACATATTTTTTTTATTAGGGTTTCACTTTGTACCTGTTGCGCAGGGGCCGTAATTGGTGTGACACCCAGTGGCACACGTGCGCGCTGTCTTTGTCTCCCTGTCAGAACAGAGCGGACTGTGCACTGGGAGACCAAGTTTTCACTGTAACTCATTTATGCCTCTGCCATTGTTTTTAAAGGGGGTGCATTAAACCTCAATGAAAAGAACCCTGCCTCCTGTGACCATTCTACACCTGCTACACTCGTACATACTTAATGAGCGATAGTTACGTTGAGTAACTCTAATTTATTAATTTTTTTTTCTTCCTGATGTGGAATAGTAACTATTCAGCAGTCTACTAGTAGTCACATACAATAAAACAGTCAATTTATTTTGTTTGTTTGGATAATTTGATTTTATATGCCACAATGAAAAAAGCAACTCTAACAAGATAGAACACATTTTAAATGGCAACCTCTGTGTGCTTGTAAAAATAAGGTTGAGAATCAAATTACGCTGGTTACAGTTGGAAATTGGTAAATTAAATTGAAGTGCTCTGCTGTTTCAAGGTCTGCCTGTCGATGGGTTTTAAAAGAAAGATAAATTCAACTCTTCAACTGTTATAATTAATAGCCAGCGTGGAATTGAGGCATATAGACAGGAGGTAAATGCCAGACAATGGTATCAAATGATAAAACATTTCTTTTTGCAAAAAATATTCAACACCACACCTTATTTGACTATTTATTGAAATAAATGTTAAATGGAATGTTGGAGATTTGTGGCTATACTTAACAGAAGTTGCAGTATAAATTCTTAAAAATCAAATGACTATTACAGGAGCATTAATTGTGAATTCATATCACTACTGTAGCTATACAAACACAGGAGTCTTTGAGTTGCTGTACAATTTTCTTCCACCCCAATGTATATTTGTTCTTTCTCTGCCAGAGACTGTATGGACCTTTATTACTGTGTAATCCTTTTATTTGTCCATTGGCATTACAGGCTTTTAGAATCATCATTTCCTTGGTCAGTAAATTCTGTTCCACACTGACCTTGTACACCACAGGACATTGCGGTTTGTGATCTATAGACACTCCTATGTGCTCTAAGCTGTCTGATGTTAGACAGGTTGGGTGGGTGCTGCTTTTGGACCCCTCTGAAACGTGTTGCCATGGAGTTGTGTAGCTTCAGACGTTTACTCGAGGAGAGCTGGGATTCACGAATTGGGATTACATCTTCACAAGGCGCCAACAAAAGCAGCTGCTGGCACTGGCATCACAGATATGACAAGTGTGGTGCAAAAACAGTTGGAACATGTAAGGGGTCTCTGTCAATGTCCAATACACTATGTTCACTTGGGCTGCTTATCCAAGAGGCAGCATAGATCTCTCACAAACAAATCTGAAGGTAGGTGATTCAATCCAAACTCCAACCAGCACTGTCATTGTGTCCTTGAGGATAAAATATCACCAACCTAGCCTGTACGAACATGTGGTGTGTGAGAGTAATTGACACACATTGGCAGTATATTCCTAGTGGGCAGCTGTGACTATAAGTAGCGCCTCATCTCCAAATGTGGGGTAAGAATAAATTATGCATTGGAGTGTTCTGAGTATGCTGAAAGATTGCCTCACATCTAAGACTTTATTTTTAATGTACAAATGGTTGAAATAGAAGTAGTTTTCCCCAAACAGACGTTACAGATGTTAAAAATGTACTGATCATATCAAAGCAGAAATATGTCCTGTTCTTTAAAATGATTATCTGGGTTTGCAAGGACAAAACTTTCTTTGGTAGTGTTGTCCTACTCTGGAGAGTTTTCATGTTTTCCTTTAAAGCATATGTATCTGAAAAATGGAGAGATTGAGTGTTAAATGTCTTATCCATTTTTGTCTGTGTAATCCCTCAGTCATCCAGGTATGATCCATAGTAAAAGAAAAATTCAGATTTGTCAACTGGACAAAAAGTTGTAGTCAAAGATTTTACCCAAAGAAAAAGTGTTTTAGAGGGGAGTTAAAGAAGCAATATGATCCTTTCTTGAAGGAATGGGGGCCTTAGTGTCACGATCCCTGCCTGTTCTCCTCCTGCTTCACTCTCCCCCTCCCTTACCTGCTACTCCTGGAGCTGGGCGGAGCTTCCAGCCATTCTCCACGCGCACCTGCACCTCATCTCCTGATCACCTAGACCTGCCGTGGAGGATAAAGAGGGCTGGAGGCTTCCATTCGATGCGAGAATGTCCACGTGTAAACGTGAATCTGCCTGTTACCCGTTTTGTGCTCGTTACTTTGTATGTTATACTTACCTGTTTCTGCTCTGCTTCAGACCCCGTCTTGGATCCGCTCTGGAACTCTGCACCTGCACTCCTGCACTCTCGCACCGGTTTGGCTACTTGTATCTTGTCTCCTGTACTTGTGTGTCCCGCTCTGGATTGGAAAGCACACCCACGCACCCGAGCACCGTTTGTATTATTGAACTATAATTACCTTTGCCACCTGATTGTAAATAAACACTGTAAATACTTCTGGAGTGCTGCATTCTTGGTCCCTCTGTCTGGCCCGTTATGACAGAACGTTCTCGCCAGAAATGGACCAAGCCGGCTCAATTCCGGTTTCCACGCTACAGCAAGCGTACCAGCATCACGACGATCTGCTCGCACAACACGAGCAGACCATCCGGACCCTGACGGAGCTCAACCAGTCCCTCACCCAGCAGGTGACGGAGCTCTCCAACCAGGTCACCACGCTACTCGCCCAGGCTTCCCCGAATGTCCCCGCTGGTGCCGCGCCTCCGCCTCCGCTCCCAGAGTCGAGAGGCACGGACCCAGAGCCGTATGCAGGTCAGCCCGGGGCTTTCTGTTTCAATGCCTCTCCCTCTTCCAGCAGCGCCCGGCTCGCTTTCCATCAGATACGGCCAAGGTGCGCTACATCTGCGGGCTGCTCAGAGGGAGGGCGCTTCAATGGGCAGAAGCCAAATTTGCTACTTCATCCCTAGACAGTATTACTTTTGAGACTTTTCTGACGGACTTTAGACTAGTGTTCCAGCACCCCCACTACCAGACTGACGCCGCCTCCCGCCTGTTAAGTCTGACCCAGGGCGCCAGATCTGTGGCCGACTACACTATTGAATTCTGGACTTTAGCGGCCGAACTAGACTGGTCAGACAGCGCCTTAAGGGCCGTGTTTTTGAAAGGGCTCAACGACACGTTAAAGAACGAGCTCGCGTCACGTGACGAACCCCCGGACCTGAAGTCCCTCATCACCCTCGCCACTCTCATTGACACCCGACTCCAGACTCGGCGGAAGGAGAGGCACCGCTCTCTCCAGCCCGGACCAAGTTACAGTCTTCCTCGCCATCCCCTGACTTGGACTCCTTGATCTCCCCAGCCGACCCGATTCTTGACCACCTCCTGACGCACCAGCGAGCGAGGGACATCCCTCAGCGACCCAGGCCGAGGGGTACCCGTACTCGTCGCTGGGGGAGGAACCAATGCAGCTCGACCCGGATTTCTGTCTTGCCCGAGGAGCGATTACGGCGCCGCCGCCAAGCGGGCGAATGCTTCTATTGCGGCAAACAGGGGCATTTCATCGCCGCCTGCCCGGTTCGGCCCAAAAGGGGGTGCTCTTCAGCAGCACTGGCAGGGACCACTACCCCTCCAGAATCTGCCACCCCACCTCCCTGTGTCGTGGGAGCCCTCCAGTTTTGGAGGTAGAGGACCCTCGCGGCTCCGCTGGACACAGTCCTCCGTCCAGGGACTGCCCGGCCTCCTCCGCTCATCGTCCCGCTCCCCGTCCGGCTCCCCGTCCGGCTCCCCGCCCGACTCCTCGTCCGGCTTCGCTCCGTCCGACTCCTCGTCCCGGCTTCCTGTCCGACTTCCCGTCCGACTCCTCGTCCGGCTCCCCGTCCGCCTCCCCGTCCGACTCCCCGTCCGGCTTCCCGTCCGACTCCCCGTCCGGCTCTCCCCGTCCGGCTCCCCGTCCGACTCCCCGTCCGGCTCCCCGTCCGACTCCCCGTCCGGCTCCCCGTCCGGCTCCCCGTCCGGCTCCCCGTCCGGCTCCCCGTCCGGCTCCCCGTCCGGCTCCCCGTCCGGCTTCTCCGTCCGTCTCCCCGCCCGGCTTCCCGTTCGGCTCCCCGTCCGGCTTCCCGTCCGGCTTCCCGTCCGGCTCCCTGTCCCGCTCCCTGTCCCGCTCCTCGCCGCCCCGCTCCTCGTCCCACTCCTCGTTCCGCTCGGACCTTGGACAAGGTTTCCAGGACTTTCGTCCCTCCTCCAGGCCCCCTCCACCCTCCCGAGCTGGTCACGCTCCTTGGGACGTCTGGGAGCCGTCCCTTAGGGGGGGGGTACTGTCACGATCCCTGCCTGTTCTCCTCCTGCTTCACTCTCCCCCTCCCTTACCTGCTACTCCTGGAGCTGGGCGGAGCTTCCAGCCATTCTCCACGCGCACCTGCACCTCATCTCCTGATCACCTAGACCTGCCGTGGAGGATAAAGAGGGCTGGAGGCTTCCATTCGATGCGAGAAACGTCCACGTGTAAACGTGAATCTGCCTGTTACCCGTTTTGTGCTCGTTACTTTGTATGTTATACTTACCTGTTTCTGCTCTGCTTCAGACCCCGTCTTGGATCTGCTCTGGAACTCTGCACCTGCACTCCTGCACTCTCGCACCGGTTTGGCTACTCGTATCTTGTCTCCTGTACTTGTGTGTCCCGCTCTGGATTGGAAAGCACACCCACGCACCCGAGCACCGTTTGTATTATTGAACTATACTTACCTTTGCCACCTGATTGTAAATACTTCTGGAGTGCTGCATTCTTGGTCCCTCTGTCTGGCCCGTTATGACACTTAGACATCATCTTTCTCCTATTTGTAACTCCATCCTCAGACCCAAATCAAAACCAAAAAAAACAAACAAAAGGAATAACCAGTATGCTAATAGGTGTGAGAGCACTCGTTAAACCATTATGCTAAGGCACAGACTCAGGCACAGTTCAGACTTAGTGTAGCTCATTAGACCTAGCCTACGAACAGAAACTGTAAGCAAACAGGTGTGTTAGTTTCAGTGTAGTTAGCTCCTCCCATCAAACATATATATGGCAATTTCCTCCAGAAATCTGACCACAACTGAATTGGCTTGGATGAGCAGCAAAACGTCTTCACTCCAACAACTTTTTGTCCAGTTGACAGATTTTAATTTTTCTTTTATATACAAATTTTTCTTGACAAATTAGATTTTAAAAATAGATTTTAAAATAGATATTTTGGAAGTCTTATTCAGTATTTGAGTAAACTAGCCTTTGAAGCTACAGTGAAGGTACCATGTCAATCTGATGCTCATTGATTAAATTAAAGCATATTTAATTAGATTGGACAATGTTGTTGTTTCCAGGTCAACGCTTATAAGTTTAGAGAGCAAACTAACCAAACAACAACAAAAAAATTAAAATGAAAAATAATGAGTTTTGCCTGTAGCGTTTGCCATTTTTCTCTCATCTTCATTCTCAAATAACTCAAATGCGATATCTATTATGACACAAATGTCTTGAGCCTGTTTGCTGACATGTTTGGTCATGTGCACGCTCCCTTTGGAATCAAAATGCAACAGCAGTGTAAATGTTTGAATCACATAAAAACGAACAACATTTCTCTATTCCCAAACAGGAGTCAATGTATGAAAGCAACGCAACACAAACAGACTGACCAGGCTTGACCTGAGCAGCGAAGCGTCTACCTCATTTGACTCAGCCCCTTGGAGGAAACTGCCAGAGCTTAGCCTTTTCTTCTGCCAAGTCCAGCTGACATTGGTGTACACATAACTCAATACCACCAACTGAGCGATTACACCTTACAATATTAAACAAGCTATAAATAAACATCAGACATTATTGGCTTCAACCCAAAGGAATACGCCAGCCCACATGATAAAACGCAGAGTAGCCGTACAGTTTTTTAAAGATTGTATAAACTTTGTAAGGGCTAGAAATGTTCAAAGTTTGTGTTGGTCTGAAACATGAAACAGCTGGGCGTGATGGAGCCTGCTGAGAAATGCCAAAACGAATCTCCACACAGATGCTTATTTGTAACAAAACGGGTCCACAGCACTGCGGTGTGTAGCCTGGGGGAAATGATTTTTCTACATCAAACTGTATGCAACACAGTAATGTAACGTGATTAAAATGAATGGAAGAGTTTAATGTGTAAGATAAAAAGTAGGAGATGCAACAGAAGACTTACAAAAGCTCTATTCCTGCATAGTTTCTATTGTGCTAATGAGACCAAGGGAATTGTAGTCAAATATACCTATAGTAAAAATATAACTTTGTGTTCTTTGTGAAACTACAAACTGCAGTCACAGACTCGAGGCACAAGAGGCTGGAAAAAAGGATCAATGGATAATGATTTACCAAGCCTGATGAGCAAGAAGACAATCAAGATTTATAATTGGATCACCAGGCATTGCAAGATAAAGCCAGTTTTACTTAGTATAAAGAAAGTTTAAGTGTAATTAATGACTGTAAATAATTTATTAATACCAAACATGAAAATACAAGTTAAACGGAAGCCATCAGTGTTCATTATTGTCAGTGTTACCAAATAAAGTTGATTCGAATGAAACGAGATATGCTAAATATCAAGTCTTAATGAGGAAAACGTAGATACTTTAGAATTAAGCAGTATAATTCATTACATTACACTGGGGAATAACTGGAAATGTATGTATGAATGTAAATAGGATTTGCTTTTCTGTCTCAGGCTCTTATGCAGATGGCCTCAAGCAGATGGTCCAGTCTCAGTTCACAGATATAATAAGAAATAATATTCCCATAGAGAGATGAGCTGAAGACAGAGACAGAGATGAGTTTGGTGACACTTTTCTTTATTGTCACATTTGAATCGAGGCTACAGACGACTCTGTGAGCAGCATGACTTTGTGCATGTGTTTCTGCTCCAGCTGGGAAGGGAATAGCTGGAACGCCATCAGCTCGGTTGGTGCCTGCCGCCAAACCGTCCACGTTTTTAGTGCTAACTGTGAGCAATTTACACAGCGTGAAACTGGCAAGAGGTCACCTGACTGCAGAATAAATAGGCTTTCCTCTAACAAGCATCTGACCTGGATGAAATGTAGAGGGAACTGACACAATTGCAAAGTATTGATGGAACTAGACCCGCTTTTTGCTTTATTGCCAAGAAGTTGCCTTGCATAATATAGACAGAGCCTCTTTCATGTTGTTGCAAGTTAACTTTTTCATGTCATTTGTGGCGCAAATGTCAATGAACCCAGTTTTAGAGTTTTAGAAATCAAATAGGAGTGAGATGGTGAATGATATGATTGGAGGTGCTCAAAACAGACCACTCGGGATTATCATGATGGCATTTTGACATCAGCAGATCTCCCCGCCCTTGCACTCCTGTTCTTTCCTGTTGCATTCTGAATTACAGTGTTTACCTTGAAGTTTTCACTATTTCTCATTGACAACATTATAGCTTTAACTAGTGTAATTTTACTGCTGCATACATCGTAGGCAGCAATTAAACATTAAGGCACTGGCAAACGTAATATGTCCACTGGCTGACAGCTCACATAAAAGAGTCGCACAATATCCAAAGTCACCTTGTGTGATGAATGCACTGTATCCTGCTTAATTCAGATCGTCAAAACACTGAAAGTCCCAGATTATCACCAGCGATTCATCAATATGTCAGCGCTGAACAGATGTCTTCAATCTTTGCCAAGTCTAAATATTTTTCTCAAAATATTCACTTTTTTTGAATTTTTGTGAACCCAGACATGTTAGCTGCTTGATGTTGATAAACTGCACGCTTATCTAGAAATCTCATTTTGCACAGTGACGCGAGGCAGGTATGGTTCTGTCACAAATGAAAGCGGATTTTTCAAGGGCAGAGAGAAAGAGGAAGAAACAGAGATAGAGAAACAGAGAACGAATGCATTGCTACAGATGACTGCTCTGCTTATATTCCATGCTTGCTGACGTTTTGAGTGGCGACGTTAGCAGAAAGACTTCCGGAAATGCACTTAAACCTTAGACTTAACCCATGCGCACTGGCTCACAAATCCCACCTACCATCACTCTCCCGGGAGCACAGGTCAAATAGAGTGACTGCGTTATTCCCTAACTACTTCTTTACACCTGCTCTGGGCCATGTTCTCATTTGCACCTCGATTTTTTCACTTAAGGTGGCAAGCAGCCCAGGATAGAGCTATAATAGGCTCCTAACATGTTGGCAGATTTACTGTAGGGATGTGCGTATGTCTCACATAGGTGTGTATAGGATTACTCATTCACAGATTTGTTGTAAGGAGCAGGGGCTGGTGATGAGTCTGTCATTTAACACTTTGATTCATTAGACATTATTAGTCACTTAAGTACTCAACTAAACTGTATAATGCATTATCACTAATAGTCAGCATGATACAGTCAGCGTTATTGACGAAAAACATTCTTCAACCATATTTGGACTTTGATGAATAGATGAGTAAAATTAGAGCATGTGTGAGGGTAGTCCGGTGGTTCAGACTTTTGCCTCACTGCCAGAAGCTTCTGAGTTTGATTCCTTTTTGTGTGGAGTTTGCAAGTTCTACCCGTGTTCACGAAAACACATTGATCAGGTTGGCCCATAGTCTTAGATGTTCTGATCTATGCCATTGTATAACCTGTGTGTATAGTCACATAATGACTTTAGTTTGTTGCTTGGCTAGACTATGAAACAAAGATATTTGTGTTAGCCTGATAGCAACGCACAATAATGCCTGCTGTCAGATAAATAGAATTTACTAAATAACAATGTTTCTGTTGGATAACTGAGCAAAACTTGTGTAATTGTAGCTTTAAATGTAAAGGTTAGTCTGTGTAGCTAAATAAATCTTATAGTTGGAAACGCGTTGATAGCCGCAAGCATAAAATAATTTAACATTCAAACTCCGAATTGATTTTGCGTCAGTCATCTCATGAATGTTTCTGTGACATTTGACTCTTCTTAGGATGAAAATACAAAAATATGTGAGAGAAGTTTTTCTTATTCCTAAATTATGGCTGTGAGCAGCAGTGACAAGCCTTTTCACTTAACTATCAGACTTTGATCAGTGCCATCCTGATTATCTGCCCTTCCTTTTCACCAATTCACTTCCTCCTTGTGTTACATCATCTCATTCCTTTCTCCAATAACCCCAAATACCTCTGTGTCCTCCTCTGACTCGTTATACTTCAAAGGGCCTCTCTCTGTGGCTTATTCTTATTTTGTAGAATGAGTGCTCTCCAATGTTTGGGCTGTTTGTCGCTGTCACTGATAAGCACTATGCAACTCATGCCTGACTCCCGCTCCGTTCATTACACACTGCTTTGTTATAAAAGCGGACAAGCCTATGTAAGTAAAACATGGGTGGTCTGTTAAGGGTGCACTATGTAACTTTTCTGGTGGGGAGTGTGGCACCTGCTTGTCTCCATGGAAATGTTATTGCTTCACCTGGAATGTTCCAAACACAGGGCATTAAACATATCTATTCATCTGGTCTTCGATTCATTTATTTTCATACATTTTTTCTCCAGACCAGGGTTTAGTTTGTTTTCATACCTGACAGTTTCGACTGCTCATTAGCGGTCTTCCTCAGAGTGATGTTGCTGTGACGTGTCCGGTCAGCTGAGCAACACAACACAAAGCAGAAGAGGAACATCTCAGATTGGCCATTTCTGAACCACATTATAGACTGTGACAGAGCAAACATCACTGGGACAGAGGACAACAAACATTGTCACTGTATTAAGGAGGCAACTAAAATAAGAAACCTGTCCACGGGACTTTGAACCAGTATGAGGGGGCTTTTTTGCTCTCACACACCTGGGATACTGTCCTGGAGAAGTCAGATTGCAGGTGATGCTATTGTTCTGCCTCCACCTCACCAAAACCTGTTTAAACTAGCTGACAGGACATGTCACAGCAACATCACCTGACCTCTGTGAGGAAGACCGCTAGTGAGCAGTCGCAACTGTCAGGCATGAAAACAAACTAAACCTTGGTCTGGAAAAATAATCTATTACAATAAATTAAACATATCTATGACACACGTATTTATGTGTTATTATTCCTCAAAATATATTTAAAAAATATGGGGCCCAACTCTCCAGAGATGTCATGTAACTTGGCCTGATGGTGTCACCTGCTTGTCTCCATGGACTTACAGTGCACATAGTACATCTAATGCCATACTGTGGAACAAAGCATAACATCTCCATGGGGATGTTAACCTTAAGAAAAGTTATATAGTGCACTTTTAAATATCCCCACACACACGTTGAATAATCACATCAAGTTGTATTAAAGAAATTGCAATAACAACTATGTCAGGTTTAATGGCAGTCCTTTTCCAGCCCTAAGCTATCTAAAATCACTTTCATCAATAGTTATTTTAACAACTGAAGCTAATCTCTGCACGGTGAATGGGGTAAGATAAACTGACTGAAGAGCTCAAAAGACACATTGAAGAATCGATCGGTGCACTGCCCAAAACCAGGCAACAAACTCTGGACACTGCCAACTGATTTTTATTTTACTGCCTGTTTTACCCTGTTTAATGTTGTGTTTAATCTTCCAAATTTCATATGTTATCTTGCTTTTTGGATTTGTGTAAGAACTAAAAGCTCTGATGGTGAACTGTCTTTTTTTATTTTTAGCCCAAGCCAACCAAACCTTTCAGATGCTTACTTTGTATGTCTTAAATTATATAATGAATTTAGATCTGAACATAAAGGTCCCATAAAAAGCATAAAATCCAGGCTCAGTGGAACTATACAGTAACTAGCATTTCAGCAAAGGAGGAAGAATACATAAGGCTTATTTTATAGTCAAAAAACACCACTGGATAACACAGTAAGGCTTTATGCTTCCACATGTAATTATTCCCACTGAAACCGTGAGAGTGCACTTATTTCCCCAGGTGGAGAGAGACAGGGAAGCTTCCATTAGGCACAAGAAAGCAAAACAAAAGAAGAACGAAGAACAAAATGCTTTTACAAAAGGATGTTTTGTGAGTTAATAAAACATATGTGGGGGATGTACATGGATTTTAGGGTAGGAGTTGTGAACATTATACCAATAAACCTTGTATATGATGTACTAAAGTGTATTGCTTTGACTTTTTCCATGTCAGACTATGTTTAAACATGGAACAAAACTTGGACTATATACTGGAAATAAAGCATTACTCCTTTTGGTTTATATATGATTCACATTTTATTATTAATACATTCACTAGCAAGGACCACGCCACAACAGTGGTATACTATAAAGATATTTATTGAGGATATGAATAGATGGGGAGGCTAGACTCAGGATGGGGCTCTCTCCTCTGCCCCCCCTCCTTCCTCCATGTAGATGGTGAGGTGCTTGGGCTGAAAGATGGAAGAGAAAACAGGGTGGGAGGAAGAACATATTGGAGAGCAGAGACAGTTACTCCATTTTTAAAGCATTACTCCTTTTGGTATATATTGATTCCAATTCACTAGCAAGGACCACGCCACAACAGTGGTATACTATAAAGATATTTATTGAGGATATGAATAGATGTGGAGGCTGGGTGGAGACTCAGGATGGGGGCTCTGCCTCTGTCCCCCCTCCTTTCTCCCTGTAGATGGTGAGGTGCTTGGGCTGAAAGATGAACAAGAGACACAGGGTGGGAGGAAGGGGTTGAGAGAGCAGAGACAGTATTAACTCCATTTTAAAAGAGACTATTGATCCAAATCAATGTAGTGACCATTAACTTCTGGTTCAAAACTACAGACCTGACATCCACGTGCCTCTTTACGCAGACGTCATAACGAAGCATAATACTGACTGCTCCATATACGGATAGTTACAGTTCACGGTAGGGCGCAAAGGATTTTAGAATTATTTCTTTAGCCATGCCAAAGTTGCAGAAAATCGAAAAAAGTTCAGAGCAGTGGGCATGTGGGAGGTAAGGGACATTTTCAAATCAATGGCACCTCAAATGCATTAATTTCTCAAAATACAACTGTGTGTGAGTTCACGGTGAGGGGAAGCCATGTAAGCTCTTAAAAGTCGATCTTGCACAATATGTCTCTTTTAACCATAACATGACATTGCTGATTATTAGTTCTTTTATTTTCAGTTCTCAACTAAGACATCTGGAAATATTATCTTTCTTATGATCAAGTACCTTCAGCTGTATACAAACACTATAACATTGCTCATCGAGTTGCACACTGTTAATAGCACAAGCTTTTCTCTGGTATCATCTTAGTTCAAAGCCAAACCAGAAAACATAGCTCACATTAATCCAGGTTTGTGGCACCTCCGACCATCGGGAGGCGCTTTTATTTCTCAGAGTCACTTTGAAAAATGCCCTGCACTGTCACAGCTGAGCGCACAGGTACATTTCAGGTCACACAAGATTCATGAACATGGAAGTGTTTGGGCCAAAATGTTTTCATATGACACCCAGGGAAATTACCCAACCAGCTCAAGTGTAGCAGGTGCTCAGAAAACTGTGTTCTCCGTGTACAAGGTAAGCTATTCGACCAGCAGTGACACAAGGACTCAAATTCTCGCTTCGTGTATAGAAGAGAAGTCAATCAAATGCTTAAAGGTGGAGTACCCGTTTTTATTTTCCACATATAGTATAATGTAAAAGCAAATAACTAAGACCACTGGAACAAAGAGCAGTACGTTTTGTACATATCTAAAAATACATATGAATACTCGCTATGTGCCACAGGGTTTATGCAAGGCTAATGTGATAAATAAAAGATAATGTAATAATATTAGACTATTGTCACTATACAGCTTCTATTACCACACAACAACTTCACTTTTTCAGTAAGTTATTCATCTAAATTTGTGGTATTTTTTTTTCATAATCTTTGAAGCAAATTCAATTAGTAGCTTACTCTTTCACTGATTTAAAAAGAACAAAAACAAACATAAACTGGGGTGCCAGTAACAAGAAAAATCAGGGTGCTGTGCTCACACACTGAGGAGAAAAACACATTGAAGTTGTACAATCTGGCAACTCAAAATAATTCAGCTTTCTCTGGATAATCCTCTTGAAAACAAAAACCTCATGTTGATGAATTCATGTATTTACTTATTAATATAAAAAATACTATACTTTTACTACATTTCATGATTTGGTGTTTAAATTGTATTGTCTTTCCTATGAACACACACAGCAGATCGTCCCTTTAAAAAACATCCCTTTGACTGCAATTTTGATTTTAACTGTAATTTTTCATAATCTTTGAAGCAAATTCGATTAGCTACTTTTATTGATCATAGAAATCACAACATGCCTGTAGAAAACATGTTCGGATCAACCACAGCTTAAAATCATTTGGATTTTTCTTGTACTGGAGTGTTGCAGTTCTCATTGATTCTCAGTCTTAACTGTACAGACATTCAAAACTTCCTCCGTCGTCGCTGAGCCATCTGCTGTTGCCATGGAGAGTCTTTAGTCGTGTTCATAAAGGCATTGTTTGTTTGTCCATTTATTCAAGTTTTACTAATCCAAGTGGAACATTTAAACTGTGATTTGACAAATTTTTCTACACAGAGATTTTAAAGGACTAGCAAAGAGAAACAATTCACTACACATACACATGTGATAAATGTTATAGTTGATCTTATTTTTAAATGTGATGAAATGTATCTATAAGGGACTACTTCAAAAATCGCAACAATACCTACGTTGTTTGTTACACATTGATACCAGAGCATTTAATACTAGATCACATGACTGCATTAGGAGGAAAAGGGACTTTTAACTGTTTTGCTCCACAAAAATGGAATACATCTGTTCATTTCAAATCTGTAACAAATGTTTATACACACACCTGCACCTGTTTTTAATGTTTTATATGGAATTGTATACTTGTTTGTTTTGCTTGTTTTTCTCCTTGTATTATATTTAGACAGGGCGTCCATGAAAAAGAGACCCCAAGAGCTCTCATTGGATCGCAATATGTCTGTAGCAATATATCACGCTTGTGATAAAATGTGTTACTATGACAGGCCTAGGTACTGAAGTGATCCCCTATATAAGTACTAAACAGTTTCCAAGGTGGTAAGGCAAGAGTTTAGACCTGGAATGTGCAAAAATGTATTTAATGACATTTGTATTGCTCATGATTGGTCATTTTTGCTATAGTGTTTATATTTGTACACTGGAAATTTCAATTATGAGCCAAACAAATGAATTATCATTTTTCCTATAACCAAGCAGCCGTTTAGCCAAATGCAGTCTTTCAAGATTGAAGGTTGGTTTTTCAAGGTATTTTTCTATTTTGCATAATTTGCACCACCTTTCTCACTGTGGACCATCTATTTAGCCAAGCCAACCACACAGTGACTGGTCAAAAACAGACAAAATGCTGGACTGCACAGTTTAATATCCTAAAAGATTACAGATAATGTTCTGGAAAATGGATGTGAAAATCCCCTCCATGGGTGATACACTTTGTACAAAATTGCACTAAATTTTGAAAAATAAGCTTTTAGCAGCCGAGCCAGAGTACAGTGGCCCTATTTATGCTCCTCTGCTCTTTCCAGACAATTAAGCATTACTTTCTTCCCTATGCCCATGTTTGGACTTCCTGTGCAAAGCTGTGTGGTGTAGGAGGGAGTCCCTTGTGCTTGTTATTTGTTGTTATGACAATTAAAGAATATAATTATAACCAATAGATTAGCTAAAACAACAGGAAATTATAACCCCAGTGGGAGCCATTTTAAAAAGGCTTCATGCATAGACCATCTCCATTAAAGGTAATACATGTAGCATGCTCTTTCACTGATTTAAAAGAAAAAAAAAGTGCAACAATCACATAAACTGGGGTGCCAATAACAAGATAAATCAGGGTACTGTGCCATGAACTCATACACTGAGGAGAAAAACACACAAATTGTACAATCTGGCAACTCAAAACAGCTTTCTTTGGATAACCACACATTGATGAATTCATGTATTTCCTCATTTTAATATAAAAAAATACTATACTTCTACTACATTTCATGATTTGCTGTTTAAATCTTGTTGCCTTTTCTATGAACAAAAACAATAGATCTTCCTCTTAAAAAACAACCCTTTGATTGCACATATTGTATGAGTCTATGTACACCCACTGCGCTCAGTTACATACCTGTGGGCTATCACGCTATACTGTTGCTCTGGAGACCAGAGCAACAGTATGACATATGCATTTCCCACATGGACATGGACATTTGTGGGGAAAAAGATCTAAACAAACAGATCTAACAATATTATCCGTACATAATGTGTATCATGCTCAGCACATGCTTCTGCAGAAAACAGGCAATCCAATGAGGAAGTTATGCAAAATATAATCAGAATTAAATACATTTTAAGCACATGTTTACTGTTACGTGTTTAATAAAAGTAAAAAAAATAAATCCACAGCATGAACAAGTAGATACTTTGCGCTATCAACCTTTAATTTCATGATATTAGCTGATTTGTGTACAGAGATCAGTGGAACTATGGAAATACAGACACAAAGGGTGGACAAAATTAATGGAAATTTATACATGACTGATCCAGTATTGTGTTTGAAAGGCACTGAAGTGAACAACTCACAGTGAGAAACAAAAAATATGCAGAAAATTGTGTTTATTTGTCTGTTATGTCAAATATAGGAGTGTGGGC